>JBBPMP010000012.1:0-13737 GCA_038090395.1 Boletales sp. KT-2023a
TTTCGAGATGATAGATAGAGGACTATCAAGAGCTCGAACAAACAGCAGCAAGGGATACAGAGGAGAGGTGCTCTCTAGTGGGATAACTCACTAGGATAATATACGATGGTGTCAAGGGACAACCAATCCTGGGTCTCCTCAATAGAGGGATGAACGACGATAAGACAAGTAAAGTCTTGTAGAGGTGTGCTTGTGGTACGAGTACAAGAGTCATTCTACAGCTGTTCTGTATCGTTACTATAAACGGTCTGAAGAGTCCGTCTTATATATGTATCATATCATATGGTGCTATTTGGTCCATTCTATGAGATTCTAGCCAATAGCGTAAGAAGCTCATTGTTCTATCCAATAGCAAATAGATCTCTAATCACATGACAGTGTTAAATGAAAGTCGTACCACTTCATGATTATTTACATAATCATGTAGAATGTTCTTCAACATTCTATAACGTTCTATGACACGTGATGTCATATGTAATGCTTTCTGTCACACTATGTGATCAGGTGATCTCTGACTAAGATATAGTCAGGTGATCGTTGGTCATGTGTCTTTCGTCCACATTCAATGATTGTTGGTACGAATGTCAAACTACATTCTCAACATTCTGCTCAACAGTAAGTCTCATACTGTCATTACCCCTATTGTTGTACTGCGCATCCAAGAGAGTAGTGTGTAATGTTAGCCTGCACTATCTACACTCTCTTTATTTAACACTACTCCAATTGTAACTTGCATATCAATCCACACCCTCCATGCCACATGCTGTTGGACATCCAAATTCAGGCACATCTTTTATGACCAGCATTCACTTTCTTTCCTCAATGTTATTTAGTCCCTGTGCAATCTCTCCACAAGTCGACACAAATTCTATTATCTCCTTGCTACACACCTCAGCTCCTAGTTCCCTCGATGTTACATGTGATGAAAGGGTTCTACGATCCATTCTTCCCGCTCGGCGATCCACGATACTATCATACAACCAGGCTTATCAGTCTATATGCCATATGACATAGATGTGATAACTGTTTACAAATTATCCCTTGGAACCATTCTTTCGATGCACGTTCATATGTCTAGCCAGTTGGTCTGGTCTAGCAAATGCTTTCTTGCACCCTTCTTCAGAACATACATATGGACGCACACCAGTATGCGTACGAAGCTTTGACCAGTAAGTGAAATAGAATGGTCTCGTGTACATATTAACTCACATGTTTGGTTAGATTGGAAGACTCAGAGAAAGCTCTGATGATAAAGTGTCAGGAGAAGTAACAACACATCAAGTTTGACATTATTCTTACCTGTCACAGAAATTACACTTGAATGGTCGCGATCCATTGTGAGTACGCTTGTGAATAGTCAGTGCACCCGTTATAGCAAAGGCTTTCGCACATCCAGGGAAGTCACAGATATATGGCCCTGCGGATTGTCAGAGTGTATGGAATCGAGACTGGCAGATGACTCACTTTCTTTTGTGTGACGGCGCATGTGCTGCTGAAGTGTTGCTGCTTCGGAGAAGCATAGGTTGCAAACCTGACATTGGAAGGGGCGGTGGCCTGTGTGTGACTAGAATATATGATGAACGATATGAAGCGGGACGAGTCAAAATGCGAACCTGTAAATGTCTGGATATTTTTTGCTTGCTGGAGAAGCCGTTGGAACCATGTCTATTACAGTCCTCCCAGAAACACTCATAATGAGCCTTCCCACCACCAATATGGATGGAAGCAATATGGGCTGTGAGCTCATCACAAGAGGTAAATGTCTGGGCGCAAGCTTTCCACTTGCAAGGATGAGTGCCCGAACAATCGTGTGAGGATGAATCAGGAGATATGGGTGGCGGGCTAGCACAAATATGTGGCGAACCAGGAGAGGTAGGAGATGAACGGGCAGCATCTGATGTGTCGTGTACTTCCGGCAGACGAGGCAGGACTGAGGTGGAAGCAGGAAAGGGATAGTTAACGCCAAGGTGATCTTGCATGAGGTGTGTTGCAAGAACATTAAGAATATGATCATCCGAGCTTGCAGATGAGCTGGGAATGGAGGCGGAGGAAGGAAACGTTGCACAATCACGCCAATGACAAGAGAGGGGTAGTTGTGAAAGAATACGTTGATCGTTTTGGGGATGAAGAGATAGAGTGGACGGGTGATTTGGTGGATCTATAGCGCAAAGATGTTGAAGATTGACGTGGCCTACGAGGCTGGATAGACTGCTGAAGACGGAATTGCAATTTGCCCACATGCAGTTGAATGACTGGGTAGAACTGGTTTGTACAGGTAATGGTGAGGAGGGGTGGGGGTGAGGTGAGAATGGAGTGAGGGGCGGCGAAGAAGAAGCGCTGGACGAAATGGAAGGATCGGAGAACAGTGCTTGTATGGAAGACCGAGAGACGGACGACGAGGCATACATGGATTGCAAATCCTGGGTACAATCACAGGGCAAGTCCGACAGAGAGCGATTCCAAGGGATGAGCTGTGAAGGATCCTGAGACTTTGGGAGAGAGAAGTAGGAATGATAGTCGGTGCAACACTGGAGCTGGAGAGTGACATGAGGCCAAAAGAGAGTGGATCAAAAGAGAAGATGCGCACAATTTCGTCTAAGCCGGGGCAATCATCGCAGGCAGCGGCGGTAATACAAGTACCATCACAGGGAGTAGACCCGCTTGTGACAAGGCAGGTCTGCGTTCCATGATCTGGGTCATCGCAGGTAAGAACGAGGCATTCGTCGGTGCATTCTGCGGTGAATTCTGGAATAGGACATGAAGGTTGCGGGCATGACGCAGGCAGTGGGGAGCACTGTTCACACTGCTGCTGGGAGTCCATCTCAGCGGGGCTTTGAGCAGAGTACTAGGGCAATGTTACCACATAACTGGGGTGGTACTCACTTTATCACGTGACATAGTAACTAGGCTACCTTCTGACCATTTGTACTCTAGCGATGTTTTTCTCGGGCGTACATTTATTGATGACATATGTCGGCGCTACTTTTCCTGGATATTGTACAACAGTTCACTTCTACCCACCGTCCGTGGTTTACTTTGCCAGTGCCTCAATGATGACTTTGACCCCCCATGCTCCCGGATCTGGAACCTTTTGTTCCTTCAGCCACTCACCCTCGACATATGCGCTCCTCCCTGCCTTTGCTTCGATATCCTTTGTCTTTGCGGCAGCAGCCTGTACAGCCTTGACAGCACCTTCAAAGCCAGCAGGAAGTGCATCGACGAAAGCAGTAAGCGGGTCAATCAGCGTGCGCGAGGGTGGCCGAGCACGTGTATAAGTGTACAACCGAGAAAGAGCAGATTCGAGCGCATCGTTCCAGACATTGGTCGTGGCAAACGGGGCAGACGAACGTGCCAGAGTCTGCGCGAGTGAAGAGAAGAAAATTCTGTGCAAAAAGGTAAATCCTGTGTTGGAATTCTCGATGAATGGCATTCAATATACGCACGAATACAGAGCACCACTGGTCCCGCCCATCTTTTCCTCGGCTACTCTAGATATAGTAATCATGCTCCCGACCACATCACCTCCTGTAACGAAGCCTTGGTTCAGAGCTTCAAGCACGCCTTGGTCGACAGACGTCAGTACTATGCTACGAGACAGGCCTCGACTTATATGGTACTGACCCGATGCACCTGCACTGAGGGTCAACCCACAGTCCCCATCGCCAGCGATCTTGTCCATGTCCGTAATCTCGGGCTCCGCCGCCAACAGCGCTTCGCACGCACGCTTGATGGCCGTCTCAAAGAAGCGAACGTCTGGTGCCTTGAGGGGTGATTCATTGCTAAGACGCGCAGTGTTGACAGATTCCAAAGAAACTGTCCTAGAGAGGACCGATGGTTCAGTCTTTGAGGACCAATTCCAGCCCGGAGCATTGGCAGGATCGTCGAGGAGGGAAAGTATGAGATCCGTAGAAATGGTGTTGTTGGGTTCAGCGCCGGGGAGGAGTAAAAGAGTGATGGAGAACCCTGGCATATTGAGGCTCGTCTATTTTAACAACGGTCACTCACTGGATGTGTACGGAACAAGTTAACGTACCATGAACGTTCCGGCGAGGATGCGCATCGCCTTGATACCCTGTTTGTCCAGTGCGCTTTTTGCCTCGCCAACGATGGCACTAAGTTCGAGCTCGCTAACGCCACCGAGGTTGTTGACGAGGAGTACAACGCGATCGGTTCCGTCGTGCTTGAAAGGCAGAAAGGATCGGTCTGGATCAGTGGTAGAAGATATCATCTGGACGAGGGTCGGGAGTAATTGATGGAGAGGAGGCACAGGGGAGATGCGGCGATGGCCGCTTTCATTGTGGATACCGAGCCCGATTTCGAGTTCGTTTGCGCCAAGATGCGTGTCGGGCACCGCAGTGCCAGGAACCTATGCATAGCGCGATTATTTGCATCAGTGTATATATGGGATAAAACTGCGTACATGACAATGATCTAGTCCCACACCAATTGTACCGAGACGGGAAGAGATGTATTGAGTTGTGGCATAGACCTCGTCAAGCGAGGCACCACGGGCAGCAAGTGCGCCAGCAATCTTGTACACAAGACAGACGCCGGCGAGACCCCTATGAAAAGATGAGCAAGTTAAGAAAAGAGCGAGAGTTTGGGGGAACACACCTCCTCCCGACAATCTTTCCCTGCTCTCGTCCGACGGCAACGTCATCGCCTACAGTCACAAATTTGACGCGGTCTGACTTATCGGGGTGCATGGCAGCATGCTGCTCTTTGGCGAGCCCAAAATTGAGCACGTCGCCGGTATAGTTTCTTGACGGGTCTAGCTGTGAGAGACAGAAGTATAGCAGGCGGATAACGTACTTTACGATGATGATGGTGCTGGAAAACAATTAAAGCAGCAGGGCAAACAGAGGGGAGATCAGAGGCGTACCCCGCGTCGTTGGTCACCAAGTCGATTGCACGACGGACCTGGCTCGCGCTGGGGGAGGCAAAGACATTCCCGCAGACAGCGGCTGATGCACGAGAAGGATTGGGCTGTGCACAAGGATAAGTGACTTACCTGAAAGAATTCCCTGACCTATGACGAACGGGTAGACGAGATCGGACGGCGGTGAAAGAGAAAGAACGCACCGACGAACGCCGCGTGGGCGGGTTCGTGGCCAGAGCCGCCTCCACAGACGAGGGCGACCTTTGAGCGGTCCGGATGGGCAAGATGGACGACTGCGCGGATGAGGAAACAGAAGACAGAGGAATCGGAAGACAACGAACCTTTGCACTGCTCGTCGAGGGCGAGCTGTGGGTTGAGGACGGCGAGGCCGACGAGCGCGTCGAGGACAAGGTCGGGTGCGGTGTTGACAAAGTGTTTGGTAGACATTCAAGTCGAGCGTGACTGTGACTTGGCCAGTCTTTGTGTTCTTGTCTTGCGCCGCGATGAGCTTGCCATCGCCAGCAGCGTCGCCGTCTTCCAAAGTGGCCGAGCTGGACGTCGCATCGACCCGTCGCAAGAGACAGCGATCAGAATCAATGCAATCAGACTCATCCTCACTCAAAAGAGCGGCTTCGGAAGATCCTACGTCCACGACGCCCGTCCGTGCCACCCACGACGCACCCGCACCCAACGACATCGACGCCTACATGGATGAGCAGGGCGAGCACTCCCTCGACGCGGTCACCCTCATGCCCCCACCCACACCCCCACAGGAACCACTCGCGAACCTCTCCCCAACCGACAAACTCAGCTACGTCACCCAGCGTCGTCGAGGCCAGATGCTCGTCGGCGACACTTGGTACATCGTATCTCGTATCTGGTACAGGCGCTGGGAGACCGCCTGTCAGGGCATCGTCGATAAGTCTGGTCCCGTTGACGAGAAGGATCTAGGCCCCGTCGACAACACTCCCCTCGTCGACCGCGACGGCAATCTTGTCTCTATTCTCACGGAGGGTGTCGATGTCGAGTTCGTCCCTTGGGACGTCTGGAAAGCCTTCACTACTTGGTACGCCATTCTCCTCCTCCATGTTTTCGATCTCACCCTCCCTAGGTATGGACCAGCCACCTATCCACTTCCCCGTTCCGTGATCGCGCGGGGCCATCTCGGCGAACCCAGTCTTGAACTTCGTCCCCCTCGCCTGAAAGTCCTTTCCCTCGTTAATTCCCAATCAGATGGTCCCATTGGTCCTCCCCACGGTTACGTCACCCTCTCTACAAAAGATACTGTCAACGCCCTTAGCAAGGAGCTCGTCGCCAACCTTTCCCTCCGCTCCAATGCTCCATACAGGATTTGGAAAATACAGCCCGGAGAGTATTCCGGATCCCAGTTTCCCTCTTCGAGGCTTGCTGCCTATGGTGCAGAACTCTTAGAGATAAATGACAAAACCCTCGAAGATGCATTGATCGACTTCGATGATCCCTTTGTTGTTGAATTTCAGCAGGACGGAAAATGGATAACGGACCAAATATCCACCGCGCCAACCTCAACCTTAGCTGCCCCCTTAGTCCCCCCTCCCCTGTTCGGCGGAGAGGACTTCTTCAGTCGTTTAGGCAAAAGCCCCGCGACCACGAGTGTCACCCAATTTCAACCCAGACAAGTTCCATCGCCGACACCTTCCGCGGGGTCGTCTGCCAAAGCCCAAGATTCGCAAGTGGCTCCTTTCAAGTCGTTTGGATTCTCCAAGAACAGGGTGCCACAAGAACCTGGGACGCTTGGTCTCGGGAATATGTACGCGCTTCCTCTTTTCTTGTTCCGAGATCTCATCCCGGTATAAAGGGGAAACACCTGCTTTATGAACTCTGCACTTCAGTGTCTTGCGCATACAAAAGAACTTACCGATTATTTTCTTTGTAAGTCGTTTCCATCCTACGTACTTCCAGTTATTCATCTCTATCAGCGGGTGTTTACCAGAATGAGCTAAACCCGGATAACCCCCTTGGCATGGGCGGGGCTATCGCCGAAGCGTTCGGCACCCTCTTACATCGTATCTGGGCCAGAGATTCCACCACAACTTCCTACTCACCACGCGAGTTTAAGATGCAGTTGCAACGTTTTGCCCCCCAATTTAGTGGATACCAGCAACATGACTCGCAGGAGCTTGTGGCTTTCCTTCTTGATGGTCTACACGAAGACCTTAATCGTGTACTCAAGAAACCATACGTAGAGAAACCAGATTGGGAGGGAGGCGGTGATCTGGAACTTGCGCAACTAGCACAAAAGTCGTGGCATGGATACATGCAACGGAATGACAGTGTTATTGTAGATTTGTTCCAGGGACAGTACCAGAGCACTCTAGTGTGTCCAGAGTGTGAGAAGGTAGGCTAGCAGTCGCCCAAGCATGAAATGACTGACCCTTCTGTCAGGTCTCGATAACCTTTGACCCGTTCATGTACCTCACTCTGCCTATTCCCGTGACCAAGAAATGGAAACACGTTGTTGAGTATATCCCGTGGGATTGGTCTAGGCCTCACGTCAAGGTTGAGTTCATTACTGGTGATTTGAGAGGGGTAGCTAACGATAATATCCTAGGTACCGATCGAAATTAGTCGTGATGCTACCTTCAAAGAACTTCGTGCCCTCCTTGGTCGGTGGATGGGTGCACCTCCCGAGAATGTTTGTGACACAGTCCCCTTGTTCCACATTCGCTGATGTCCCGTTCTAGCTTTTGACACTGGAAATATTTAGCAACAGGTTCTACAAGAACCTCGATGATAATGTCCTGTGCGGTGACATGTCCGATGGTGACACTATTGCATGCTTCGAGCTTCCATGCAATGCACGTCAAAGCCGATTGTACAAGAAAAAAGATTCAGATCCTTTTATTCTTCCGGTCTTCATGACCGACCTTCAGACATCGCGGCATTCGTACAGCTACCGCAGTCAGACCAACTTTGGCCACCCGTTCATTGTGGTTATAGATCCCGAATCTGCTCGAACTATTCAAGCGATTTACGAGGCCGTAGTGGATCAACTTCAGCGGTGGACCGGTAGTGCTCGTGACCTTTTCACATGGGAGGAAGTTCCATCTATGTCTGTCGATTCAGTTCCCATTCCGGCTCCGCCAATGGATTGTCTAACAGAAATCAAAGAGAACGGGGAGGTTGTTCGCGTTGAAGGCATGAATGTCGATGAAACTGACATCACCGATATGAAAGCTGAGATCCAAGCGGATTCTCCGATGGACACTGGAGTCAATGGCATTCCTCGAATTACCGGTCCCAAAAAGGATGTTTTCGTCTTGCGTCTTCAAGCGGATCAGAAAGACTATGGGACGGGATTCGGTTCGTACAGTTCCTCGGGCCAGCGCTTCGAATCCTGGGAGGTGCGCATGGAGGAGATGGAAAACGGTATCCCCTTACTCAAGGAGATGGATGCCCTTTACTGCGAGTTCGACGAGAATCTGAAAATGTACTATTTTGGTGACGAAGCTTCGAACTGGGAGCAAGCACGATGGGCGAACACCCATTGGACTACGTTCTTACACCCCGAATACACCGAGGCGAAAAAGGCCGCTTCGGAGAAGAAGAACAGGGGACTGTCCATCGACGATTGCTTGACGGAATTCACCAAGGAAGAGCAACTGGGTGAGGACGATCTTTGGTACTGCCCTCGGTGTAAAAAACATCAGCAAGCGACCAAAAAATTCGACCTTTGGAGAGTACCGGACATCTTGGCGGTGCACTTGAAGCGTTTCAGCAACAGCCGTGCGCTCAGAGACAAGATTGATACGTTTGTCGACTTTCCCGTGCAAGGTCTTGACCTCACCACGCTGATTGGTGAGCGGAAAGTCGGACAGAGGTTAACCGAAGCTGGAGTCGATATCGAGGCACTAGGAATGGGCGATGTCGAGGAACCTCTAATTTATGACTTATACGCGGTTGATGAACACCTTGGGGGACTAGGTGGTGGTCATTATCGGGCTTATGCACTAAACCACGTCACTGAACAATGGTACCAATTTGACGACTCTTATGTCACGAAAACCGAAGCACATCAGGCAGTGGTGAGTCTGTCCCACTGCTTTGAAAATATGCATTTAAATACCTACTCAGAATGCGAACGCGTACCTACTGTTCTACAAACGACGAAGCAATGATCCGCTTGGTGGCAAAAGTCACTACAAAATAGAGGAAGCACGGTTATCGATTGATGAGGCCATTGATCCCGCCACATCTGTGGATACCCAGCTCCCCACACCTCCCAACGAAATTGTCGCCGCCTTTGTGTCGCCCCAGAAGCCACAAAACATCGGTTGGCGGACACCACTTTCGCACAACAGGTCGACACCATCGTCTTCCCCGCCACCTCTCGATGAATTGCCCAACTTTGAGGAATCTCAACACGACCAACTTCTTCCCAATCCTGGTCTCGATTCGCTCCTGATGAACGACGACCAAACGTTCCAATTTCCTTCTTCCTTTAAACCATCGCCTACGTCGTCCAACGAGGTCGAGGCCGACGATGACGATGCCGCAGACCTTCAAGGGTTCGAAGCCAGTCCTATTCGACTGATGGATAGAGAATGGCAGCTATCCTCTTCGTCACCTTCACCGGTGGACACGGATTCCAACCCATTTTCTGACGCAAACTCACAGAAGAATGTGGACAATGATGAGATACCACGACCTTAGAACTCAAGAAATGTAATCTACCAGCATAATCACATATTTTAGCTAGAGTTGTGTACTCTTTACAACTGTTTACGATCGTTACTTGCGGTGACTCTGACTGCTTCACACATGAGCAGAATCCCACCAGCTCTGTTATACCTGACGATTTACAACCCTACTCTTCGACCCGACATCTCTGCAAAACACGACAACGACGAAGATGCTGAGGAACAGGCTCAAATACTGTTTTACACTTGCCGCGACCGAGCCGTATCACGGGATAAGATGCTGAGGCAGGTGGGGCTGGCAAAAGCGCTTGTTAACTTTGCAGAGTGAGGGAAACAATGAAAGCAGTGCGGGTGTGTGCAAACTAAATGTTTATCAGGATATTCCATTCAACAGATCCATGTCAGAATGTTCACTCGCAGACCAGAAGAATGGCCATGGTCAGCCCGGAGCCCAGCTTTTGGATGCACGTGGTGAGTTTTTCGTTTGCATTGTGCCGTGCCTCCATGTTCGTAATCGCTTCAGGCTGTCGAACTGGCGAAGACACTCCGTGCACCAACTGTCAAACCCAAAAATCGAGATAATGGCAAGGGGAAAGCCAAAGAAGAGGCACAGGATCAAGGACCACAGCTCGAATACCACGATGGTGCACTACACGATATTGCGATACGAGCACATCTCATGCGAGGGTACGAGCAGTTCAAGGTTAGTCCAAACCCCCTTGTTTCTCTGGGAACTGATACAGCGTGGCTCTTAGTTGACCCATGGATCCTTCTCTTCGATATTATCTTCTCTGGGTCAAGAAGCGCTGCAGCTACAGCTTGAGCGATTCTTTACCGTATGGGCATGGACATGGGATATAGACAAAGATTTCGGCTTCGGTACAAATCTTGGTGCGCACATGTCGCCTCATGATCGCATAGCACTTTATCCGACTATCCCTTTTCTTTTTAGGCTTTCTCCATCCATCATATCAATTAATGCACCCCATCATCGATATTTTCTCATCACAGATACCCACAGGAGTTGCTGCGCTTGTGTTGACGCAAAACCATGTCGCTCCTTCCAGCACATATAGAAGTTCACAATACCCCACCGCATTGGCACGACATGTAATGAATCAGCTTACTCGGACCCCTGGACCCGCCATTGTGACACCGCCAAAAAAACTAGACATTGCAAATCAAATGGCCCCGACGGAACCATCTGGTGGTTTTCTAGGCGTAAGCATGAGCATGAGTATGGACGTACGGAAATGGACCTGGCCATCATTTGGGAAAGGTCTCATCTCTAAGGAATCGGCTACAAATACGGGCAATACCGTCTCCCCGTACTCTCCATTTGAACGCGCCGAGGCGCAGGTCGATCAAAGCGCGCTAGAAGATGCGATAGCAACCGATAATTCGTTTGGTTTACCTGTGGAAAAACCTTCTGCACTGGACGGTCACGAAAAACACCTGGTAAAGCGAGACGATGATGCCCTGGACACGCCCCGGCCGTCAAGAGCTCCTTCACCCACTTTGAATTCATCGGAGGCTCTTCCGAACTGCTCGTTACCGGATGTTGACACATCAGCGACCGTCAACCGCGAGAAACCGCGGTTTACGTGGACAAGCGTTCATCTTGCCCCTAGTAATGAACCGCTGGAAACCTCTCGGAGGATGGTATATCTACTGAGGGTCAGTACAAGTATTATTGTTAAACATGTAGGCACTTAGATCGCCTCTTAGCGTGGCGAGTATGCTCTTGCGCTGCTCGGCAACGACTTGGATGATGTGGAGGCTCTGGTGAAACCCTCACTGTGCTTACTCGAAGATGTGGAACGGGTCGTAACTGAGGACAGGCAACAGTAGGTGTGCTTGACGTCAGTATGCTCTAGCTAACTATTTATTCAGTCTGGATACCTCGCTGCCGTCGGTGGCAAAGATACTGCAGTCTAAAGACAGCTACATCCTCAAGACTGGGGACTATGTGAATGCTAGTGGAGAAGTGGACCTCAACTCGGACTATCTGTTTGAAGCAAAGACATTATTGGACAGGTAGAGGACCTAGTTGATCGTGCGCTGGACGAGAATTGATTATGTCACGTTCAAGGGAATCTGAGGTGATCGAGGTATTTTCTCGAGGGTTACACCCGCAGCACTGGCACGTAGTTTCTCGTGTCACTGATCCTGTTGAAGGTGGGAAGGGAGAGGCATATCTGGAAGTGTCTCGTAAAGAAGCAACTTTATCGGACGTTGACAATATATTGCGTGGACTATCCAAGACCTATGTCTAGAGCACCGATGAATTGGGTTGATTGTATCATTCAGGTTGTTCAATGGTGCATTCCTGGACTGATTTATAAAGAACGTAGAATATTTTCTCGTGGGTTCGATATTTAGCTTTAACATTTAATAAGCTTGATCATCAGCACTACCCGACAAAACATGCATTGGTGTTCTTCGACGGAGCATTATAATGCCGATAACTTCCTTTCCGAATGCTTAGGCGGGTGTCAGAATCGGACAGTTTGTCAAGCTTTCGTTGATGGTACAGTTTTCGCACTTCTCGCGTCAGAGGCAATCGACGACCATGTGGACATGATTGACACCACCGCACCGGGCCAGAAGCCATCAGTTATTCCGTACTTGCTTTTTGCACTCGACAGACTCCTCGCGGGTGTGACCTAGCGACAGTCATCGGTTCGAATGTTTAGGCCTGAGTCGTCATGAAGCATGCTGCAAAGCTGGGAGTTGTGATTCTGTCATTGAAATGGAAGCTACTTGGTGTTTGATAGACTATTCGCATGTGCACGCGATGCGGCAAAACATGACCATCATCTCGCGACAGTGGAGGCAACTGGTTTCCGGTGGTAGTGAGGACTATTTTTGTTTCATCCAACGTGTCATACTGAGGTGATGGCCTGGGATTCATACTTTCTCGAGCCGTTTCATTTGGCTGCAAACGAAGGTTGGATGACATCCGGGTGTGTTTATCTCCAAGGTTTCCGCGAATCTCCTCGAGAGTACGAATCGTCAACGTGTGCTACAGCACTGTCTTGATCAATTCAATGGAAGGAAAGACATTAGCGCGAACGTCACCCGAAAACACATTCGCAAGCATGGACTACGTCTTTGGTGGCAACTTGATTTGGCATATATCTATCCGGGTGTACCTTTCCATGGATTGGTCTTTCTCATGTACGTCAGCACCCTCTTTCTTGATGCATTGCATCATTGGTATGGTGATTCAGAACACTGTTTGAAAAGATACATGCTACTACACCTTTTGGCAAATCTGATGGATATTATCCCGGAGGGTAGCTTCGTCATCCGAGACCGAGTTAACAACGTAGAAGGAAATCTCCAGCAGAGTGGACGCATGACTTGGAAAGTACTCTGATCATGACATCAGGGCAACTTAGTTACTAGGTTCCATCACTGCAGCAGGCAATGTCTCAACGTACATGTCGAACTCATGTTTTATCGTTATGTCGCTTTGAAAAAGTGGTCATCTATTACAAAGCCGAGCAAGTGTTACAAACGGAACTACCCACGAAATGCAACAAGTACACATTAGATGTAGAACTCGGGCTTTCTAGCGTTGATCCCGTACTCGGCAAGTGCTGCACTGAGGTCGTCCATGGTCAAAGTCGTCCTTGTCTTGTCCTTCATGGAAGTCAGACTCAACTGTAGGTGCAGGAGTGACAAACCACACCTTGGTGCCAGGGCCAGACAGGGCCGCGCGAGCTCTTCCACCTGCCGCGTTCGTACGTATACGTGCATGTTGGTATGCGTCCGAGGCAATATCTGAAACGAACTTTTGGGCAGCAAGGGAGAGAAGGCGCTTGCTTGACAAGGAAATGAGCATGTGCAGTCAATCGAGGAGGAATGGAATTACAGGCGGACGTCCTCGCATTCAAACCCAACTCTTTGAAGATAATAATCCGTGACCTCGTTCGGGATCTGGGACAGAGATGAGCCGAAAGTTGGTAGACAGAAGGTTAGATATACCAGGGGTTCATATTCGTCGAGCATGACCAAGAACTCTGCCAAAGTGCGGTCCTTGCGTGCCTCTTCCGCTGCTTGACGAGTCTGAGGCTGAGGCGGGTTGAACGAGCTGTTGGCAGCTACAGCGGTGGCTGGCTGGGATGTCTGTGGTGTTGGCGAGTCGGAAGACATCTATTTTTATTTATTTTT
>JBBPMP010000012.1:13836-33815 GCA_038090395.1 Boletales sp. KT-2023a
GCCTCTTCCGCTGCTTGACGAGTCTGAGGCTGAGGCGGGTTGAACGAGCTGTTGGCAGCTACAGCGGTGGCTGGCTGGGATGTCTGTGGTGTTGGCGAGTCGGAAGACATCTATTTTTATTTATTTTCATAATATATTTATTTAGTACCTATCCTGCGTCGGAGTTAAATTTTATTGGCAGGTACATAAGCAGCCAGCAGCCAACTTTGTGCTTCATCCTCTGTCCAATCGTAAGTCTTTCCCATCCTACATCTTTTTTTTTTCTTTCTGCGTGATGTTTGAGGCATTTGGCTTTACGCAGGAGTTGTCCTGCACTGCAGAAAACCCATCTCAGCTACCTTCGGCGGGATATCAACCCGCCGCTTTTTCTGATTTTTTTCCCCCTGCTTCCGTCTTCCGTGCAACGGTGCACTGATCAGTTTCATTCTAGTCTCGTCTCGGGGTCGTGTGTCCAGCAACGTCTTTCAGTTTTCAACGCGGCTTGCAGCCATATTCGTAGGCGGGGATGTGTTTGCTGTAGGCAATACAGTATTCGCAGCAAATCTGCATTTCATTGCTTCATCGTCTTCCGAGAGCTCTTGAGTTAGGATTCTGCGACTTATACGCTACTCTGAGGTTGGAGGAAGGGTCGAAAGAGCTCCATCAGGGACTAGTACTGTCGGGTCCGCGATAAAGTTTTGTCGTTTGAATCTCATGTCTTTGAGCGAAATTACACGCTGACCGTGATCAATATGTATACTGCACGGCTGCAGGTAACTCTAATTGTTAAACGACATCCATACGGATGAGATTGGCATCGTCAAAGGAAGTGGAACCGGCGTCTTCAATCTCCAAGGCAGTTAACAAGGTATCGAGATCTGGCGAGACCACAAATCGTTTGTTGACTCCGCCCAGAACGTGAAGCATTTTGTTTTCCGTGTCCATATACACCGCCTGTTGGTGGAACGATGGTTGCGTTGCCTCCGAAACCTGGGATATCCGTGTTGTTAAGGGTCAAAAAGACAGTGCCAGGGAGGAACATACATTCAGCACAATGCCGTTGCCAAGGCGCATCCTCACGGCTCCACTGCGGTAGACCTCCATGTGGCCGATGATACCATCTACCTTTGGTATCTCTTTTGACATCTCAGGTCCATCCTGGGTCGCTGGCGTGACGGACTCAGACGAAGATGCTGGAGGTTTGACATCTGCTGCAAAGGAAACTTTACGCTTCACCGTAGAAGGACCTGCATTCGCGGTTTTGATGTCCATCTGTTTTGAGGACTCTTGAGTTGATACAAACGTTGGGAAAGGTTCGGGAAATTGGAAAAAATACAACTGTTCTTGACGAGTGCCCTCCAGAAAACATTATCACTATCGCATGTTGATGATTTGGTGATTATACGCACTTCTGCGGGGATAACTTGCATCGCAAAATCTTCCAGAAGATCTTCTAGCTCATCTTCCTCGCTTTCGCTTAGATCGAGCGCGTTAGAACGGTCCACTTCCACGCCGGAAGGTCCTATGTATCCATGCAATTTAATAGGGACAAAATGAGATCACAACTTACCTCGTGAAACCGACGGTATTGACGCTTCCTCCACCTCCATTTTGACCTGTTTCCTTTTTCTTCGGTCGCGTCGTGAACGACGCAGCGTCTCGGGTGCCATCCAATCCAGCTGTCGCACGTTCTCCATGTCAACGATCTCGACTCCCTCGTCTGGTTCCGAGTAGACTTCCTCGTCACTCTCTATTTTTGGTGTTTGTGCCGGATCCACTAGCAAACTTTCACGTTTCTTGTCTTTTCTCAAGGTCGGTGCTGCTGAATTTGATAGGTTGACGCCTGATGCTGCCCCCTTTGCAGTTCCTTGTGGAATGATGGGGGCAAAATTCGACCTCGGCGCACTATGCCGAGTAGAGGTGCCCACAAGGGCAGGACCCATGGCGAATGGGCCACTTGCGGTCATCTCAGCTGGAGGTTGTCGAGGCGCGGGTGCCTTTCCTTCAACTCCCCGAGCTTTCCCCTTGCCACGCCTTTTGCCATTGCTTTTGTCCGATGACTCTGCAGGTTGTTGGGGAGCTTCCTAAGGAGTCCATTCAGCGTGTGCGAAGAAAAAGAGAAGGTGCCGCACTTGCTTTACTTCCCTGTGGATCTATCGTATGAGAAGCATGGTCGGTGATTGATAAATGCGCTCATCGCGTACTCTTTCTTTCTCCGTGCTGGTAGGGTCGGAACAAACTTGAGTTTCTGAGCCCCTTGTCTGGTTACGTCCGATGATTTCTTTGCGAGACTTGCTATGGCTTTAGAACTGGTGGATGGCTCGCCGTTGTCGGTCATAGCAGAAGACGATATTATTGATCACGTGTTCATAGCCTATACTGATCGCGGTAGGCGGTCTTCTTCTCTTCCTCGTCCATATTCGCGATGGGCGAGCTCCAGCACCTCCATGCTACCTACAACGACATCCACAACATAATCAAGGTCAGCGCTGAAAAAATCGCACCATTCAAGCCAAATTTGTTCATCGCAATCGGTTTGATCTTTCGTCAGCACGAGTAGCAATGCGACTACTAATTGCGTTTCAGGAGGAGGGTCAGTATCGTGCTCAACCTACTGCGTACATCATCTTGACTAGCTCCACAGAGGCTTCTTTCCTGCCCGAGTACTGGTAATCTTGTCTTTCCTTTTCTCGCTCTGGGCGTAGTACTGATCGCTTTCATTTCATATCTAGCGTACTTTCTTAAAAGACACTTCGACGAACAGAAATATCCCTATTCAAGCCATTGGTCTTTCACTCTATGAAGCGATCCCAGGAACAACCGCGGAGCAGATAGGCAGCGAGGTCATTCGTACACAATGGCTGTAAGTATCCTTTTGCTCGATCAGGAAATGTTGCACATCTCAAACGCACAGGGGACCCGATCCCGGCAAGGCTTTATTGGGCCGAAGAGTTCTTATCGTTGTAAGCATCCACTCTCTAATCGTGCTATCTGATACGCAATTCGGATCAAATCACAGGACGAAGTCGATGATACACGGAAAACTCTCCAGTGAGGCATACTGGATAAGTGATTTTCCCCACCAATGTTCTTACATCTATTCTTAGGTACGCCCTTTCGGAACTCCGAAAGGATGTGGAGACAGAGTTGCTGGCGCTTCCTGAATTTGAACGCGAAGCCAATCGCCCCGAGTTCGCGGTCTTCGTCGTGCACAACAAACTGAAACGAAAGATCGGAGCTTTGCCGCCTGATGTCGCGTGGGTCTTGGCCCGTGGTCGAGTCTTACATGCTCAGACAGATCTTTTTCCCACCAGATACTTTGCCGGTGCGGAGGTAGACGACGTATGGTAAGATACATGGGTGGACAGACTTGGCCATGGAATTCTGATTAGATGCTTCTTATGTCACATCTGGCTCCAGGCTAGACTACCCATGGGAAGCCGTGTGAGTGCCCTGTTGACACACCCTCGTCGTTGTGATTTCATCGAGTACGTTTTTGTCAGGGACATTGAAGAACACGACAGATTGGCTGCCAAGGACAAGACTAAACTAATTGGTGTATCTTGGAACAATACATGACGAGGGTACCTCCGAGCTACTTTGTATCTTACGGAAATAGTATATCAATTATTTGCTGTACAACACGTGTCAGAGATGTCACTTCCGAGGTTTTGACAGTGTGTAGACGTGTGTAGTTTTCCGATGGGCCAAGTCGCCTTTGTGTTGGCTCTCCTTCATCCTTTTCCGACGCGAGCCAAGCCGGGTATTGCGGAGAAAAAACTGAGTTGGTTCTCTCACCCTTCCTAGCTGTGCTTTAGCCGTTGCATTGTTTTTGCCACCCGCGTCGTGCATTCGATTCGTTCCCAGTACGCGCAACATGACGGAGGAGGTTGACTACGAGGCATTACCATCCAATGCCGGATTCACGGTGCGCCCACTTTTCGTGCACCAGGTACATCTCACCCATCCGTTCCTCGCAAGGTGAACATGTTGGCCGGCGCCATGGTGAGTCCCACACTGGACCTGTTGTGCTGCTTCGTGCACGCTGGTGGCTCGACGGCGGCTGCGAGGATGCTGATTTGTCCTCACTCCTCAGGCAGGCATAACGGAGCACGCAGTCATGTTTCCCGTAGACAGCATCAAGGCTAGTGTACACCCTCTGGAATGTGGCGCCGTGCTCATGTCCCATGTCATTAGACTCGGATGCAGGTGTTCGCGGCCTCGCCAGCAGCGGTATACACGGGTATTGGAAATGCTTTTACTCGAATATCCTCCACGGAGGGCATGCGAACACTATGGCGAGGCGTGTCCTCGGTAATACTTGGCGCGGGGCCTGCACATGCAATACATTTTGGAATGTACGAAGCGGTGAAGGAATTTGTGGGTGGAAAGGACGCTGGAAATCAATGGCTAGCGACGTGTGCGTGCTCGCTTCACTCTTTTCTTCTACTCCTCTCTCCGAAGAACTCACGGTTTATGGTAGCTTTGGCTGGCGCGTCTGCCACGGTTGCTAGCGATGCATTGATGAACCCCTTTGACGGTGAGTTCTATTCTCGTCATTCTGCCAATCGACCCCAACTTGTGCGTACTACAGTCATCAAACAACGGATGCAAGTACATCAATCCGAGTTCCGTTCCGTCTTCACTGCAATCCGTGTGGTCTATCAGACTGAGGGCCTAGGCGCATTCTATGTGTCGTATCCAACAACGTTGACAATGTCTGTCCCGTTCACAGCTGTGCAATTCACAGTCTACGAACAAATAAAAAGGGTGCTAAATCCCAAAGGGGAATACTCTCCCGTAACGCACATGATTGCAGGTGGTATGGCTGGTGGGGTTGCTGCTGGTGTGACGACACCGCTTGATGTGGCCAAGACACTCCTACAGACGCGCGGGACATCGCATGACCCTGAAATTCGGAGACTAGGAGGCATGATGAATGCATTTGGAATCATCTGGAAACGTGACGGCATCAAAGGTTTTGGGCGTGGAATCTCCCCGCGCATATTGACCCACATGCCGAGCAATGCTCTTTGCTGGCTTTCGTACGAGTTCTTTAGTGAGTTGTCGTCTTTTTCGGCAAGTTTGGACCTGACGGGGTTGTGCAGAGGTTGCTATACGTGAATAATGGATGCTCTTCGATGACTTTAGAAAGACATTTAGTCTACATAACCTGCTATACATCCACATTACTTGAAGCACATTACCTTGCTTTGGCATTTCCCAAGTATGGGGTATAGGGCAAGGTAGAGATCGATCTCCGCTTGGATTCGATTCGTGAACTTGTCAACGCTTGGCAGAGAGTACAGTATCAGTACTATGTAATATTACTCCATCGAAGGTAGGTCGTGGTTCTCGACCTTATACCACTTTGGTACGACAAGACGGACAGAACTTCAGTCTTGGGATGTGTACGGAGCGGAATATTGTCTTTCAGGTATCATTCTAATCAGCGTGACTGCCAAGTGGTTGTACAGAAATAGTACAATGCGTCGTTAATTATCAGTGTCTCCGTGTCGTTGGGTATATAAGTCAATGGTAATCATTCATCTGAATCATTTGGCATCTCTCCCTCAAAGCTCCCCACATGACCCACCAATCCTCGGCTGCCTCTCTTGCATGGTAAGCAAAGACCTCGCAGATTTCGTCCCATTGCCATCGTATTTTGTTTTCGTCCCATCCCTTGTGACCGAGTAACATCATGAGCTTCAAACCCTCGTCACGCACAGTACTTTCAGGGCCTGGAGGAAGCCAGAGGTGACACAAGGCCTTTGACTCCTTGGCAAATATGGAGTAAACCCGAGATTCACGAATTTCATGGAAGGCTTGAGAAAGATATGGTATTTGTTCCTCAGACTTGAGATAAGTGAACAACGTCGTCAGCACTCCGGCGTCTTCAACTGGCATGCTACATGTTTGAATGCAAAATGGCTATGAAAGATCAGTATGGGTCGAAATTCAACGTCTGACAAGTCTTACCCATATTGGATATGCGGCCTCACTTATGACAATCAAGCGACCATGTTCATCTACCCAGTCCTCGGCAAACTCGCGGTTGTATAACCGTTTACGGAGGTATGTAGGGGCACGATTGATCAGTCGTCGTAGCCTATTATGTTACATTCAACAAGTGGGAGATGTATTGAAACGAGCTTACATGGGTTCACATTGAACTTTTAGCTTGCTCCCTGCGACCAGTACACCATCATAGCCGAGATCGTCACCAATGCGACCTTCAGTATCGAGCTCGGGCAAGTAGGCCTGGATAGAACACGTCTTGCCTTGATCCTAGTGGATAAGGGTGATGAGCTGATGGAAGTGAGCGATGGTTGATAAATACAGCGTACTGTGGTAATGACAGCAACATGGCGATTGTTGCCTATCCAATAGGTATACTGGACAAGGTTAGGAAAGTGAGGGAAAGACCAAGACAAAATCCCACACACCCTAGGAATCTCTGCGTTGTACGCGGTGAGTTCATACAGTTCCGGGTCATCTTTTAATTGATCTCGCGGAATGGCGGCACTATTAAAAATGTGATCGGACTTGTTCGGGTTCCGGGAGGAAGCAAGGGGCTTACACGTAAATGCTGTGACCTTCTAATTTTTCTTGTATGGGACCATTAACTGACTGCCTGACGATGCTCCGTGGGCCATCGGCACCGATGATGACATGGGCAGACATGGTTCGACCATTTGAAAGCACGATACGCGGTCGCCTTGAGTCAGGTTGAACAGAGGTAACAGCGAGCTGAAAATGAATGTGCACCCCTGCTGTCTTTGCTGCGTCGAGTAGTATCCGATACAAGTCCCGATACTGTGATGGATTGTCTCAAGATGGAGTGGGGGACGACACCGTGGCTGACCTGCATCACGAGATAATCCGCGCCCGATTCATGGAGCACGTCTTCCTGCCATGGGAGGATACCGATCACGTGACCGTCATCGACTGGAAACTCGCCTCAGATAGATAGAAAAGTGAAAGAGGTCGGATCACACACCGCATCTGAGCTCTGTTATTCGCACGGACAGGCCGTACCTGGTGAGCTGCCTTCCGAAGCCCCATTCGCAGAGGAGTTTGGTGAGATTTGGAGGGAGATGAGCACCGCCCTTCCTCTTGAAGAGGGGTGAGACGGGAGCGGAGTGAAGGGATGAAAAAAGAAGAGACCTCGAGAGCACCGTTGCCTTTGTCCACGACTGTGACACTGTGACCAGACTGGCGTAACCTGAGGGCGGTGGCAAGACCGGCGACACCTAAGCACGGCGTATGAGGGCTGGAAAGGAACGAAAGGATGTGTGACGAACGAACCTGCGCCGATGACAATAAAGTCTATTGAAAAGGGAGCTTGTTTACAAGACATGGGGGGGTATAAAAAAGACAGGGAATCGTGACGAAGCTGGGGGGGGGTGGAATACAAAGAGCGGTTTTTGGACGGTTAGTTTGACCTGCACGCACGCTGGTAACGATAACCGTTTGATGCTCGCATATACATTAAGTTTGGCTTATATATCTATTGGGAAGAAGTGTTCAGAACCGATTGCCGGTCCTTTTTTTTTTTTTTTTTTACGTTTGTTATATTGGTAAAATAAATAAATAAGTATGTATTATTTACCCGGCGGGATTCGATTCCCTGTTTCATCCATGCAGCCGATACCTGATCATTGCCCGGTAAGTAACTCGTCTTGCAATCTTGTGTTTCCATCCTTCTTGACCACTCGTTCATTCGAAAGGGCACTCAATCTGACCTCGCAGGCAAAGCAGACGCCTGCAACGGCTGTCCGAATCAGCAGCTTTGCGCCGCGGCCACTCCAAACGGCCCGGATCCCGCCCTCCCCCTCATACACCAGCGCATCCGCAGCGTGTCTCACAAAATCCTCGTTCTATCTGGAAAGGGCGGCGTAGGAAAGTCCACGTTTTCCGCTCAGCTCGGCTGGGCCTTCGCTGCCGACGATCGGGTGCAGACCGCAATCATGGATCTCGACATCTGTGGGCCCTCCATACCCACCATCCTTGGCATCGCATCGGAACAGATCCATTCTTCCTCTTCAGGATGGTCCCCGGTCTATGTCCAGGATAATCTCGGCGTCATGTCCGTCGGTTTCATGCTGCCCTCGCACCGTGATGCCGTCATGTGGAGGGGCCCAAAGAAGAACGGTCTCATCGCCCAGTTCCTCAAGGACGTCGATTGGGGTGACGTCGATTATCTCGTCATCGACACCCCTCCAGGCACCTCCGACGAGCACCTCAGCATCGTGCAATACCTCAAAGAAACCGGTATCGATGGCGCGATCCTCATCACGACCCCGCAGGAGGTCGCTCTCCAGGACGTGCACAAAGAGATCGATTTCTGCCGCAAGGTTGACCTGCCCATCCTTGGCTTGGTCGAGAATATGTCTGGCTTCGTCTGTCCCAACTGCAAGACGGAAAGCCAGGTATTCAAGCCAAGCACAGGCGGTGCCGAAAGGCTTGCTAAACAGACTGGAATCGAGTTGTTGGGCAAGGTACCACTCGACCCTCGAATCGGGAAATGTGCAGACTATGGCGTGAGCTTTTTGGACGAATACCCCGACAGTCCAGCTTCCATCGCATATTTAAGCATCATAGACAGTGAGCATGTCGTGCTTCTGCCCTCGCTTCTCGTTCAACTTCCCAACAGGAATAAAACAGATACTGCGTGGTAATTAGAGTGTTGAGTAACATGTGTGTGTTCATAGTCGTCTCCTCCAGAATATAAACACAGTACCTCCCACTCCAAGATCCTCAGCGACCACCGCTCCTCCCATCTTGTCCTCTTTTCTCCACAAACTCGACTGGCATTTCGCTTGGCGGCGCATCCGCTTCCGATTCCCTGTCCGTGATATATCTCCCTATCGGCGCAACTCCTGCCAAGCCCCCTGGTAACCCTTCCACGCTTTCATGTATCGAAACCGTAGAGAGTGTTCGCAGCAGTTTGCGTGCCGTAGTATCACCACCCGTCGTCGACGCTGCTCTTGATCGTGCAGGAACCACATATGTCTCGCTTGGAAATTCTATTCCATGCCCACCCGTGGGAACACCCCCGATATCGACAGCTGTTGACGGATGCTGAAGCGCTGATCCTAATGGAGACGTGGCTTGCCTCGCCGGCGGTAAGATGCTGGACCGACGCGCATAAGTTATCACGGGGTCAGTTGCCTCCCCGGTCCCGTGGTGAAAGCCCTCCGATGCTGTGATGGTTGGTGGCGCTAACGCATCGGCACCGTCTCGTTCTTGTTTAGGGCTGCCTACCCGAGATACCGATGCCTCTAGGTGCCTGTCACTTTCTGCCGTAGGCGATCGAATTGATTGCGCGGGTGACAAGCTCGGCGACAATTGGTCTTGATCCATTCCGTCCGCCTTCTGAAGCGTTGGGCCATTGAGTTTTATCTCTCGTACCTCCATTCTATAACCCTCGATTTCCTTCCACAGCGCATCTCTAAATTCGTCCAGCGTCTCCAGCTTCTCGATGTCTCTCCATCTCTCGAATTTGGCAGGGCAATCTGGCTCGTCAGATTCCTCGTGGTATGCTGCAAGCCATGGATGTGAGAGGGCGTCAGGAACCGAGATGCGGGATGATGGGTCAAACATGATCATCTTCTCTAGTAGGTCGAGCGCTTTTGGCAGAACAATGAGATTAGCGGGTAGATATCATCGCGGCTCTTGCCTTGGACGTCTGCCGATGGTACCAATTTACTGAGAGGAACGGCCTGCTTCTCCGGCAAGGACCGAACGTATGCCTGCGCCTGTCATCTGTCCATTAGAATGTTTTTTTTTTCAGTCTTGTGTCGACCGAGTACCTTTTCACTGCCTATCCGCTGAATGACATCTTCCTCTGGTATGCCCAAAACGTCTAGAATTTTATTCAGTTGGTCCACTGGACACAATCAGGTCTTCAGGCTGAAAAATCGACAAGAATATACGGAGCGACTGACCATAACTGAGACGGTAAGCATCAAGAAGTTGTACAAATAGAAGCAATAAAAACGCACTCTCTCCCCTTGAACAACGGTCTCCCGAGGAGTAATTCGGCAAAAATGCACCCTACCGACCAAACATCGACTGTTGTCTCAAACGTCTCAGCACTGCGTTTGTCTTACTGAGTTTCAGCTTGTCTACTGACTAGCTGTGGTATATCCCCTTGATAACGTGCATCAAATACAGACTGGCCAGGATGACAACAAGAGGCTTACCTAAAGGCAAGCATTATTTCGGGTGCCCTGTACCATCGCGTCGCAACATATTCGGTGAGGTGCCCGCTTGCATGTTCGTCGGGTTTGGCGTCAAATCCTCGGCTGAGTCCAAAATCGCAGATCTTGAGCTCGCAATCCGAATTGACGAGCAGGTTCCCGGGTTTCAGGTCTCGATGTATCACCGACGCCGAGTGAATGTATTTCATTCCTGTGCAAGCAAGATGATGTGTGAGGCACAAAAGACGCTCGGTCTAAGAGTGTTACCTCGAAGGATCTGGTAAAGAAAGTATTGAACGTGCTCGTTAGTAAGGGTCTGTCCCGACTTGATGATTTGGTGTAGATCAGCTGCAAACGCTCAGCGACAGAACCATCCAGATCAACGTCCACACGCGACCGACCTTCCATGGGCTAATGACGTGGTACATTAACCTCGCCGCCCATGGACAGCAGGGCAAAACGCACCTCCATAAAGATATAGCTGGACGAGATAATTGAGCGAAAAAAGATAAAAACGACGGCAACAAGCGCAGAGAAACGCACATCTCTTGGAAATCCGGAGATATCGCATCCACGTCGATGAGCCCGGTGATGTTCTCGTGGTGCGCAAAGTGTCTGAGAAGTGTGATCTCCCGAAGAGCGCGCTTCGCAAGCTGGACTTTTTCAAACACCCGAGTGATCAGTTTGATGGCTACCGTCTGACCTGAGATGTCGTCCGCTGCCGACCTGCACCGACCAACGTGAGTGAGAGTGCGCTACGCTGTGCGAGTGGCACGACGCACACGACCACGCCGTAAGCTCCCGAGCCCATCTCTCTGACCAGCTTCCACCGCTTCTCGACGTGAAACGTCTTGCCAAAGGAAGACATGAATGTGTGGTATCCTCTATGACACGTTGTGTTGAACCCGAACCGACTTCAGGCTGATACACGAACTGGAGTACCTTTTTGTCATGTTGTGAAGCTCGTTGTGCTGATTCGAGCATCGCCGAACTCTGGATCGACCGCGATCGACGCTATCTGAGGCAGCAGAAGCGACGGGGGACGAGGACTGGTCGTCGCTGCTGCTCGTCATGTTTCGGAACGAGTGGAAGAACACGGCGGGATGCCGCCTCGTTTATGAATCGCCACTGGCAGCCGCCGGGTATCATAAAGGCACCCTAGAGGTGCACGATGCCCAATAATACGAGTCGAAATTCGCAGTTGAGAGCGTCCCGAATGAGAGCCAGCCGATTGTGCTTGACTGATTTGGACAGGCCACACTAGTGAGCATGCCATGTCATTTATAGCTCATGGATATAAACTACTGTAATGCTAGTACATGCAAATACAATATGTAGTACTCCTCGCCACAACACAAGCGCTTGCTACGCTGCTGCCAGAACAGGATCGATCGGCGTCGAGGGTGTCGACGATGGTGTGGGATCATCCTCCCCAAAGAGATCCAAGAATCCAGCCACGCGAGCCTTATTTCCTGCTTTCTTGGTCACGTACTCCCGCAAACCCGACTTCAAGCTGGGTTGTTTGTCCACGAGTTCCCGAAGCTGCTCCTTTGGTAGTTGGAGCAGTGCGCCAAAACTGGCAGGGGCGATGACCTTTGCACACCGGATAAATCCCTCCCACAGGTGGGGATTTTGCCATATTTTCTTTGTGATCAGGCGAGAGAGCAACGTTGTAGAAACAAACGCTACCAGTGACTTATATGTCGTCACGGCTTGGATTACCTGTCCCGGGTCAAACATGGAATCATTGCCATTGATCAGTTGGCAAACAACATACCGTTCGGAGGAACAACACAGGCAGCACAGGTTCGTCGACTATCTGTTGCATCACCACAGCAAGGATTTCAGAACGGAACACGTCCGTCATTGAGAAGCAGATGCCAATAGCTGAAAAAATGCAAGTTCACATATACGTCAAGAAGGAGATCAAGGCAGAACACACACCTTCGATGGCACTCTTGAGTCCGATCTCTTTTTCAGATTCGTGAAGTAAAACCATCAGTTCCGCCGGTGTCAGCAACTCACTCTGCCGGACACGAGGCAGGTTTGATGTGACACTCCCAAACGTTTGTGGTGGAGTGGTAACGATGGAGCTGAATACAGAACGGACCAAGTTCTTCGGTTCTGGTTGTCCATTGAGTATGGAAACAATTCGGGGTAAATAGCGTAAAATATCCGCCTACAAATGCCGAGTTTGAGAGAATAAGCATACATGCAATTGGGCTTTACCTTGTCCATTTCGGCAATGATCGGGATGAGAAACCGAGCATCAAGGTCGCGCTCGCCAATGAGACCCTTGACCAAGGCCACGAGCTGCGTGCTAGGCCTGCCATGCTCCGTGAATATGGTCAGGACCCTAAGGGCAAGCGACTCGGAGCCTGGAGGGCAGGTCCGCATGAGCGTAAGCAATTTTCCGTTGCTCGACCCCAGGGATTTGACGAGGGCGGTGATCAAATCTTGAATCGCTTCCTGAACGGACATGTCCATCTGACTGTAGGCCGAAAATATTCTGAAAATGAATTGTCGTTAAGGAAGCCAAATGCAGTAAAAAGGTGCGACATACTCATCCAGAAATTCTGGAACTTTTACAGATAAAGCGAAAAGTAGTTCGACATGCTGGAGCACTAAAGATTTTTCAGCCGGCAAATCAATCTCTTCGCAAAGGTATGGCGTCTGCATGAGTTCTTCTGATGGCAGCTGACCATCTTCCATATTCTCTTCTTCCTCGTCCCCGTTCGTAGTCGCGGTCTTCGCAACTCTTGGTGATCGCTTTTGCAAACGCCGAAGCATCTGTAGTGCAAAATCACGGATCATGCTGTCCATTGGTTCGACTCCCGGCACCCAGCGCTTCACCGTATTGATTGCAGCACGGCGCGTGACAGATTCTGTGCGGACCGATCAATATCAAGGACACAAGTACAAGTGTGATATTGTCGTACCTGGGTGTGTCGTCAGGTCCAACAAGACACGCAGTGCTTCAGCGCGTAACGAGGGTCGTTCTAGAACAAATTCGCGGAGACTCGAGAACCCAACATGCATCCTATCGTCACAGGTAAGTCCGTTCATGAGGCACGACAGAATACCAACAAGGCATACTTTTCAGGGTCGACGGAGAGGTCACGCAAGAGATCCAAGACGTCCACTGGTATAGAGGGCAAATCCAGGAGGAATTTTGCAAATGCCTTATCTTTGTTGTCAGGTTTTCCCTCTGCTTTGCATTCGAGAACGGTTTGATATGAGGAAAGCATTTGATTCAGCCAGGAATCATAATTGGGCCGCTGAACATTCAAAATGAGGATCTGACCAAGATGTCATGGCGATAATACGCATACCCAATTAGAGTCACCCGCGATTCTTATTCGATCGTTATACCACTCTTCGTTCATCCATGCCGTAGCGAGGCGTAATCTAGATGGATGGATCTAAAATGGGGGAGCACCTGAGTGGGGAAGCACAAACCTTGACGGAAAGTCTGCCATGATGTAATCGCAAAGGACCTGCCGTAGTTTGTCTTGCCGTAAAGAAATGTCGGTACGCCGTTCTTCCTCTCCATTTGCCTCATCCCTCGGCGGTGCATCCGCAACAGGTTCGGCGACTCGAGTTACCATGCGAACGATGAGCAACATCCACATATCATCCGAGATGGCGCCTGTGGACAATGCTCGGGTTTGTAACTCCTCGCTACCGTCACATATGCGATTGACGACTCCGCGCATGAGAGCGACTCGGTCAACTTCTGCAAGTTCTTTGGGTGATGGTAGCTTGAAGTCAGACAGATCAAGACTGAGTGCAACTTCAGGAAGCTCTGCTACCACCTCTTCTTCCTCTGTCACCGCGTCTGCTCCGGAGAGCTGGAAAGGAGTGTCTGCATGGCAGTTAGGTAAAGAAAATAAATCAGCATACCGCTTCGTTCAGTCGATCTGGCTCGTATTCCATTTCCTCTTCGTCGATATCCATTTTAAGGGGATCGAGCGGCTCGTCCTTGACAACAGACTCCGACATGCCATCGTCGGGGGCGCCATCTAGTGACTGTGGAGCCGTCTCGGAGGTACCTTCTCTGGTCTGTCTATACGCTTGGACTAGACTGCTCAGAGCGGATTCTGAGAATGCTTGCAAGTTGGCGACGATGAGGTCGGTGACGAGGGCGATGGGCAGGGTTGTAAAGTCGAATGAGGCGAGGAACGCTGCCGAGTTGGCTGCGGCATTGTCAACCTCGACCTTGAGACGCTTTGCCTCTGTGGGTTGGTCGACAGCTGGGCCAGAGGGTAGTGGGCGCTTCTTGATAGCCTCTGCGGCGGTGGCTGCGACGGCGGCCTTGCGGGCCTTTTCTTCTGCAGAGGCCCTCTCCATCCGAACGGCTTGCTGAGAGAGGGCCTCGTTGATCTGAGCACCGAATGCGGAGCCATGAGGACCTCTGGAGAGAGAGATGATCGAGCGAAGCGGTGAATGGAAAGAGAACGTGCCTGGATATATGTATCAACAATATACGGATGCTCTTCTCGACGCTCTTTACTGCCGAGGCAGAGAGCCCGGAAAGTGCGGCGGGGGACCAGGATGCGAGGGAAGATACGACCAACTGGACCAACGTAGGTCGTTGCTTGACCAGGTTGCTCCAGCTGTTCAGGACTGCCGTAAGAATGTCAATGTTTCTGTGAAGGTGTTAAGCGGAGCAAGGGCGAAACGGGGAAACGCGTACTGGTTTGTGTACAGGATGGTGATGACGTTTTCCAAGAGCTTCATGCCTTCTGCCTCGAGGGCGGCGGCAGAAATGAAAGGGTGGTCGGCAGGGACGTTTGCAATGCTCGGGTCGTGCTTGTTCTGGAGCTGGGGCGGGGTCAGCGTTGGCGATGGAAGGGAGAGGGAGGGCTACTCTTGGGTCGGAGATGCCGCGGGTCTGGAGGAGGATGACGCGCTGCATAAACTTGACGGCGGAGAGCTTGACGCCGTTGTTAACGGACTGGGAGACGACGAGATCGAGGATGCGGGACTTGGACTGCGAGAGGATGTCCCACTGCTGGCGATGGGTGCGGTTGGCACATCTGGAGAGGGCTGAGGAGTGCGGCGGGGAGGATGGGGCATTGGGGGAAACTTACAGGGTGCGGAAGAGGAGGGGGTAGACGGAGGTGAGGGACTGGATGGCGACCTTGACGGTGCGCAGATTCGGGTCGTTGAGGAGGTTTGCGAGAATTTCTACGGACTGGGACGCGACTGGGGGGTGCTAATTAGGTGTTGACATGAAGCAGAAGATAGGATTGAACTAACGCTGGGTGCGAGACTCGAGCGAGAGGTTCGAGCGTGCGATAGCAAAGTGAAGGAGGTCGAGCACCCATCGCTTGAGGAGAGAGTCACCCGCGCCGGACACGGTCTTGACGAGGGTCGTGCAGAGGATCGGAATGGGCGCTGGATGAGCCTCCAGCGAGTCACGCAAGCTCGCGAGCAATTCAGCCTGTTCTTTCGAGTCAGCTCGTACCGCCAACGCCGCCGAAAGCGCTTGTAACGGGTCAATTGGGTCCCCAGCCATCGCACCACCAGTACAAGCCTCTTCCTCGTCGGAGTTCGAATCACGCCCTCCCTTCAACCCTCCACCATATGGTATCCCATCTTTCTCCCCCCTCCCCACATCCCGCTCACACATGTTCACAGGCAGCGCAACACTCCCAGGGCATACAGACCCTCCTCGAGGCAGAGAAGGAGGCCGCAAAGATCGTCCAGCAAGCCCGCCAATGTACCACCACATCCCCCTCTTGCAACCCCCGCTCATCCTCACCCCAGATCGCGTCCAGAGGCTCAAGGACGCCCGCTTAGAGGCCTCAAAGGAGATCGACGACTACAGACACGCAAACGAACTGGAGTTCAAGGCGTTCGAGGCGTCCGTGCGTCTTCACCCCCTCCCGTCGATCGCGTCCCCCTCACCTCTCACAGCACGCCGGTAACACCACCAGCGCACAGGCTGCCGTAGACGTCGAGACAGAGTACAAGCTCCAGGCCATCACAGACGCCTTCGGGTCCAACAAGAACGCCGTCATCCAGAAGCTCCTCGATCGCGTCGTGCTAGTCAAACCAGAGCTTCACCGCAACCTCAAGAAACTCGGCGGCTCGGAAGCGCTGTAATGGTCGACTCTATATACACACAAGTGTTTACCACATTACCGATTTCTGAACCTGGCTTTTACACCGATTCGTATGATACCCTTGCCTCCCTCACGTCTACACCAATAAATACAAATGAACGACCCGTCGATCCTAGCCCGGTCTTGGCATCGATGACTCCTCGGCCAGCCACTGCAATCCTACGGGCATGCCAAACGTGGCCGGGGGTGCTGGAGGGCGAGGCTCGTCGGCTGTCGCCTGCACATGGAGCGATCGCGTGCAGTCTCGCTGAGGCTGTCGGCTTGCCCCAAAGTGCTGCGTAGACTGCTGCCAATTACCGCCACACTGTACGCTCGATGGTGCCCCGACCGCATCCGTGGAACCAGGGCGCGGCCATTCCAATAGTCCACTAGCCTTGAGAGATGGCAATGACAGCGGTGGTGCCAGTCCTGCCCATTGCGACCCCCCTTGCGGTCCATCTGACACGGCCTGAAGTGCGGGGTCGATGTCGGCATCGTTCACCGCGTTCCCTCGAGCGTCATGCCCAATCTGAACCCTACTCTCAGCATGAGCCACAGAGTGCACCCCAGGTACTCCCCCCTGGCTGACGTAACCCGGTGCCTGTACTGCCAATGTAGGGCTGACTTCAGATCCTGACCGCGATACGGGAGAAATAGATTCAGTCGGTGTCCGCGGCGTGTGAACTTTCGGCGGGGGTAGCGGCGGCATTGGCGGTGGCAGCGTCAATTGTCCCCGTGTTTGCTGCCTGTAAGCTAGCTGATGTTGCGACAGATCCTGGATACGTACTCCCCACACCTCCTCGAATTCGCTGGACCAGTCCCACAGTGCTTGGCTGGGGGGTTCCTCGATATACTTGAAGAGAGGCTACACTCCGTGTGAGCTTGGCAGAGATCCGATAAAAACGTATCAAATACCCAGACTGCAATTCCCACTGATAATTTTGGGGTGTGAGCGAGGCAAAACCCAAACGCAACGATTCGAATCCGACTTACAAAAAATGCTCAGCTTTGCTTTTCTACCAAGCGCTTCGATAATCTTGAGTATTCGCTCTTGCGCCAAACTCGAGTCAAGAGTGGTGTCCATGTGACATCGTTGCCTCCCCTAGTTGAACAACACCATCAATAAACCCTGTGGCACGGCAGCCATCGTCTGGATACACACCAAGTTGACTGCAAACATGCACGAACAATGGATGACGTGCATGACAAAGAAGCACCACGCGCCCATGTTCGATGCGGTATCATACTGGGTAGTGTGCACCCACAGGCTATCGTCCGTGAAGCGCATGTGCTCGGGAAGGGCGTCTGCCCATGCCTAACACGGATGAATACGCATCAGTAAGCAAGCCAATGGTGCCGTAAACAACGTACATTAATCTTGGCCTCTATGTCTTGCAGTCGCTCGATGGGACATCGTCTACCTTCGCATTCTAAAGGGAACATCCAGCGAAAATTCAAAGCTGTAAGGAAACTACTTGCCGCACAATTCGTCCACAAACTTTTCTGTTTCCTCGTATACCAATAACATCCGTATCAATTGACCACTTTCTGAACACATGCTAGATGATGGAGCGGGTTTGGTTATGAACTCTGGGGAATGTCAAGCTCGAGTACGGACGGAACGAAATATGCAGCACACCTGGTACCGCGGCCAATGGCGAAATTTCAAAGCTTGTTTCATCAATGGGGAGGCGAAGGTTCAGCTGGGAATCCGCTGCCAGTCGGACTCGTCGATAGAGCATCCACCCGAAGCAATCCGAGATAAATATGAGCCAGAACACACGGCGGGCGCACTCGCGTTCTATGCAGGCATCCATTAAATCAGACGATGAACGGGGTGTGAAAACCGTGGTATCGGCATCGAAGATACCGATTTTAGTCACGATCTCCAGCGCGAGTTCTCATGAAAAATCAATCAATTGACGCCGGAACTGACGGCGGACATGACCTACGATAGTGCTGTCCGACCCACAAGGACTTGCCCATTCTGTCGTACAACTGGAGCAACACAAGGGCTTGAGCGGTAGCCAAGCTCTGTTCACAAACTAATAGATGATTCTTATCGAACATGAGCGACACTGCCTCGTGAGCAAATGTTTCGCCAGAATAACGGCAGGGAGATGTCCGCAATCGAGGCTGCTTCGACAATGGCGCTGCAACCGCACAGACTGCGAGAAGAAGGTGTTGGGGGACGGTACCGTGGGTCAGTGCCGCCAAAAATGAGGGCTGGTGGATAATCATGCACTGGGGTTGTCGAAAGGCAAAGAAGACTGGAGATCTCGGTCATTATCCGCGGGGGGCACACAAAAGGTATGAGGTGACGCACGGTGAACGAGTTCTCGGGTAAGGGCCTGGTCACGCTCAAGAGAACGGTTATGTTGGATCAAAGGCGGGACAAGAGATCGGGGTGGAGTTCCAGTGGAAGCAGGCGTGTTGGCGGGATGGGTTCTCGGACGCTTCGTGCGATTGTTCGTCGCTCGATCGTCTTCTGAAGATGGCGTAGAAAGTGCTGTATCGCTGGTGGCGTGCACGGAGGTGACAGATGGGGATGGGTTTGCAGGGGTGTCCGAATATGGTGCGTAAGGGTCGCCGCGAGCACTTGAAGAACTCTCTGGTCTATCGGATTGGAATGGCCTGGGAGCAGGTACAGGTTTACCCGAGGCATCTGTGTAGGAGCACTTTTTGGAAGCAAAATAGCTGGGAGACATTGTGGGAGGCAAAGGACGAATGGATGGATATTGTTGGAACGTACCAGTTACTGCAAGGTGCTTGGGAAGAGTGAGGATGAGTAAGGTGCCTGGGGATCGAGTAACGTACCCGTTCCGTCACAGCGCCGTTTACTCTTGTGACACGCATCACATGCCTTTCGAGCAGGGTGAGTGGGTGGCTGGAGACAAACGGAGGGATTGTGCGTGCCTTTGCGAGACGTTTTCGCTTTGGGCCCTTCATGAATGCGATATGTGGATCGGATCCGTGTAGTTCTGGTTGAGAATCAGGAAGGGGGCGGGGTGCATCGACGGTGGAGGGGGAGACAATGATGGACGCGGGCTGCGGGGGGATGTGTCGGGGACGGGGAAGGGGGTCCATGTGGGACGAGGAGGGGGGGAGGTGCTGGAGGAGTGGGGAGAGGAGAAAGGGACGGGGCGCCAGATATTAATATGGAGGGCCGTCTAAACCTAGTGCCGAGCAGGTTCACGTTACCGAAGAAAGGCAAAACGAGAACGACGCGGCGAAATTAAAAAAAAGGCCCGGGGCTCGCTCGCGGCGGTGAACGACGGCGGACACGATGGCCGACGGTGCGTGCACGCTGTCTCTGACGACGCCGACGGTCAGTGACCCCTCTTCGTCTGCTCCGGCCGTGCCCGGACACATTCACCGTTCACTCCTGTCGTCGGGCCGGCGGCTTTGAATTTGGTGCCGACGCGTGTATGTATAAAAAAATAATAAATTCAGGAACGCCGAGCGCGTACGTTTTTTTTTTGGTCCCGGGACGCGTGTTTCATGACGATTTGGCCAAGTCAATTATTGACGCCGCTGTCACCATCGCCTCCGGAACATTTACTCGGCATCTTTTGCCACATCATGTCTAGTGCATCTGCCGACGGCAAACCGACTTGTTATTATTTCGTGTGTCATGTGCTTTATACAGTAGTACTTAGTCGAACAGACCAAAGCCCATGTCGTC
>JBBPMP010000012.1:33825-205914 GCA_038090395.1 Boletales sp. KT-2023a
CTCCCCCTCCACCGCCTCCAGCCGCGGGCGCTGCGACAGCACCCCCACCGCCAGAAGGAACCTATCATGCCACGTCATCCCCGTTTCATGACACACGGCGCAACCACCTACCGACGAGAGCTTGGCAGACCCCTCGGCAATTAGCTGTCCCCAAGCCCAGTCAGCCAGCGGCTCCCACACACAAATCAAGAGTCCGCACCGTGTTGATATCTTTTCCGTCCAATTCAGAGAGAAGCTTGTCGAGGCGGTCGTCTTCAGCCTCTATCCCAACTGTCCCCAGGACCTTTTTGATGTCATCCGCCGAAGGTGAGGCGTTTCCACCGATTTGAAGAAGTATGTATGCTGCGAGATAGCGCATCTACGACAGGTTCAGAGCGTGTCCGACATACCGAGGCGATACCCACGTTTGGTGTTCAGCGTACGGACAAGGATACGGGCAGCCACAAATCGCTGATAAACATGAGCCCATCCTACCGCTGCCCTCCATTGCAGTACACACCTTTAATCCTCAAAGGAAGACCTGTGGATTCTAACCGACAATGATGGTGTACTCTGCTGTCCTTCTTCCTTCACCAGCTCTCGTGTACTGTACAGTTTTACGTAATTAAAGTTCAGCCACAACTTCCAAATTCATGCTCCGCCCTCACACATCCGTTATCCTCGATCGTCTCAACGCTTTCAACGACAATCATGGTGAGCCTGTCCCCCTCTGAATATCCATTCCTTCACGGTCATCCTAGGCGGATTCCTCGGTCACAGATCCCAGTCTCGCCGCTGAGCTCAAGAAGAAGAGAACGTTCCGTACATTCTCCTACCGTGGCGTCGAGCTCGACAAGCTCCTAGACCTGAGCACGGAAGAGGTGCGTGTCTTCCTTTTAGACATACTCTCTCCCCTCACGACCGTCTTGTCAGTTTGTCGACGTACGTTGGCACCCTTTCGGCGTTATCTCTCCACTCAATCGCATCCTAGCTCGTCCACGCACGCGCCCGCCGCAAGTTTAACCGTGGCCTCAAGCGCCGTCCAATGGGTCTCATCAAAAAACTCCGCAAAGCTAAAAAGGAAGCTCCCCCCAACGAGAAACCGGCAGTCGTCAAGACCCACCTCCGTGACATGATCATCGTCCCAGAAATGATCGGCAGCGTGGTCGGTATCTACAATGGCAAGGTATGCTTTAATCATTGTAAACACCCGTCGCCCTCCAGACTTGTATTATCATAGGTTTTCAATTCGGTTGAAATCAAGCCCGAGATGACGGGCCACTACCTCGCAGAGTTTTCATGCTCATACCGACCCGTAAAGCACGGCCGTCCCGGTGTACGTATCTCATGCAAACCTCTACGCCCTTGCTAACTCTGCCTTCAGATCGGTGCTACTCACTCTTCTCGTTTTATCCCTCTCAAGTAGCCACTCGTTCTCTTACCTTGTCATGTACTTTGTATGCCATCACAAAACCGTATGCGGCATGCATATCAACCAAGCATAGTCACCTGTCTGTGCTCCCTCACCCATACTCCTGTTTTGATTCATTCAAAATGAGTACATTTGAATGCACGGGTATAATGAATGTACTGCGAAGATAGTCGTCCGTGTCATACCGTTAAGTGAGAAACGTACCGTAAACTACAGATAATTGCGAGATCGAAAGAGGATGCAGAAAAGTGGGTAAAAAGGCAACAAAAAGAAAGAAGAGAAAAAAAAAAAGAGGGTGATGAGTCAGTCGAATAGAGAGCAAGTCACGAAATAATGAAAGGAGAAATGTATGTGATTGTACGATGATCATGTACGCTGACGAACCATCGTCGCCTGGTAGCCGTTGGGTGGTATCGCTTGGGTAAGTTCGCTGCTGGATCGTGGAGGTATATACGAAGACGGTCGTGCACCAGGCGAAGGTGTCGAGGTCCCGGTCGCAGACCGCTGTGGAAAAACCTGTTCCATGTCTTGTGGTTGTGGGTGTCGAGGTTGCTGTGACTGAATCATCACAGCGCCCTGTGACAGCGACGTCGGGTGCACCGTCGACGGGTATGACATTGGTACGTGCGCAGGGCCCACGTGAGAGTGCGGTGATTGTTGACGACCATTTCGCAACTGAGGCTCACTTGGTGCTGGATTCAGTGTGGGTCGTTCTGGCACGGGAATCGATCTCGATGGATTGTTGGGATTTGGAGAACCAGGGAATAGTAGCCCTGCAGGAGCTCTTCCACCTGCCTTCAGCCGCATGTACGTATCGCATTTCTTCAGGAAGTCCTTGCTGGGAAGCTCCAAAGAATTCGAGAAGTAGTCTTGGTCGTGCAGAATGGGCAGGAACTCCTCGGGAACGGTGTAGAATTCGTCCTGATTTTCTAACAAAGAAGTTACCACCTTGATCGCTCCAAAGCTTTCGTCGCGAACTGCATCCCGACCTCGTGAGTAGAGAATGCTCGGGCATATGACAGTCGCAAGATTTGATAGGTCCATCTTGCTTCCCGTCGATTCGTCCATGTGAGCAAACGAGGCAACCCATTTCAGGAATACAAACAGCACTTCCATCGTATCACGGTGGCTCTTCGGAAGGAGGAGCGAGACCATGTGAAGACAACGCCGTCGCTCCGCATCTGTGGCAAGTGCTTTACCAAATACCGATGAGTCAAATCACCGTCGTTCATGCGGCAGGAACGTACATTGTGATGCAATTAGCAAGCGGTGCAACTTGAAAGTCATCAGGGGTTCGGGGAGTTCACGTAAAAACTTTTTCAGAAGTGCAGCCAGCTGTACCGGGTTGTCTTGCGTAAGATCAACGGACAATGGATCATGGTCAATGGCTTCCGTGAGATCCTTGAGACGTCGGATATTTCCGTTGCGACGGAAAATGCCTTCCACGGACATGTCTGCGGCAAGGGCTCCAATCAATCATCCGGCCCCGGCATGAGAATGGCACGCACCCATCTGTCGCATGGCAGAAACAACATCGTCAATGAAACTAGGCACTCTCAAGGTCGCACGAGTAGCACCATGCAAGGAATCTGAACCCTCCCGCTCAACGAGTAGTTCGAGTGGAACACCGAAAACACCTGCATAAGGCAATCAGGGGGGCCATCTGACACGAGCAAAAATGGATGTACCCTTCTTCTTGACGTTTTTCTTGTCTCCAGCTTTAAACAGCTTATTCCAAAAACCGGACTTCTTTATCTCCACGAGTTCTAAAAGTTCATCCAGATCGATTTGGTCCTTGAGAGGAGAACGTTGCAAGGCAAGTAGAGCACAATGTTTGATGATCGCAAGCTCAAGAGCACTGAGTTCAGCAATGTGAGGTATCGTGCTCTGGCGTGGTAACGAGCGCTGCTGCTCCCGAGCTTGAGCCACCTCCATAAGCTGGGGGATATCAGCAAGGGTAATGCCTTCATCTGGAACATGGGGGGGTGCCTCCTCAAAACCGCCCGCGGGGGAATTGGGTGCAGATTCATCCACGATCTTTACCTCTGTGTTACTACGAATTAATGGGGGTCGTCCAAACTGGCCCTGGACGCTGGTGTCTAAAGCGCCTGGGGATCGCAACTGGATGCGAGAAGGAGACAACGACGGGGTTGATCCGGGTTGAGAGGGCTGTCGACCAGGTATCAGGTTAACTGGAGGAGGAGCTCGCTGAGGCTGCGGTGACTTTATTTCCTGTTGCGAGCGCTGCACACTAGCAGATTCCGACGGTTGGACTGTCCTGCCAGCAGGACTCTCTATGACAGTTGATCTCCTGGGCAATCGTGCCGTGGCAGATAGTTTGCGATCCAGATGAACCGATTTCATCCGCATAATGTCACCGGAATTACGATATGGGTCCTGGTCTCCACCTTTAGGGTTGGGAGAGCTTGGGGTGGCTGATTCACAATCGTTCAGGGGGACTCTGACTTGGGAAATCATGGTATACATACCTGGCGACAGCGGAACGACGCCCTGTTGCTTCAAGACGAGATACAGGCGACGGAGTGCGATGTTGAGTAAGAACGCGTACTGTTCCAGACGAGATACCGCTTGGAATCCCCCGCGGCAATTGGCATGAACGTGGTCAGCACAGAGTATCACAGATGGAACGTCGCCGAAAGATGGGGTTTCCTTGACAGACCCAACATCATATACAAATATGCTGACATTGGCAGGGGCCCTGCGCGTAGCGGGTAGCTTCGCTGGATCCTTGTCGGCTTTATCCTTTTCCTTTTCCTTGTCGTCCGCAGCTTTCAGTGGCGCAGGATCCTTTGGGAATGGAACTGCAGCGGCTTTGCCGCAGCTGGTGCATTGTAAACAATGCGAGTGCCACCGTTGATATGTTCCCAGTCGAACGCAATCCTCTTCGACCGCCTGTGCGCACTTAACACATCGATCTGAGGGTGGATTGTTGACGGAGAGTTTTGAAGGGGAGGTAACTGAAAATGGAGACTCCCCAGCCAGTTCAGGAGCCAGACTCCTAAATCCGTACGTGACTCCTTGGGTGCCTATATTGGCACCGCTGGGTTGTCCGACCACTTCACCACTACTATTTTTGATGACCCGGCGAGCAGCTGGATCCCCACCCTGCACCGCAAGGAGATGGAGCTTATCCAGGAAGGAAGGCATCGCTTCCCTGACGCTCTGCTCCCTCTCCAGTTTTAGCGCGCCCGTTAATGCAATGCGGATGAGGATCTTGAGGTAATGAGCTATTCCCGTGACGAGGGCCAATAGCTCTTGTGTCATCCCTATCCGACGTGCTCCCGTTTCTTGGGTACGGGAGAGCAGTGTGAAGAGATCGACAGTTTTGCGACAGAGCAAGCGTGCTTCCCGAACATGAGACATGCCTACGAGTGACGTAAGTAAGATGGAAACCAAACAGGAGGCAAAAGCATACCTTTGAAATTAAGTCTTGCACAATGATACTCGAGATCGTCGATGGTACCGAAGAGGACCTCCACGTGAAGAATGAATTTCTCGGCCATCCTGATGGCATCAAGATATTGCCCATTACTGACTTGCCGCAGCATATCCGATATGCACGCAGCACTCGATTCCTCGAATGCCGAGAGGACACTGAGGGAATAAGCAAGGATGAATGACATGAACGATATGGGTGAGGAATACTGACGTCCAGATGCGGTAGACCAACTGCTCCATTCTGATTTGTTTTTCTTTAAGGGAGATTGGTGTTTCGCGCTTTTCCTCATCGATGTAGGAAGGCTCTAGCTCCGATCCATCGCTTATAGAGCCGCTTGACCTCCGCGAGACAACTTTGACATTCCAAAACTAGGTAGAGGGGATGAACGAAGGATGGAGATGAACCCGGGGAGATGTACCTTGTTGATCATGTAGCATTCGGGGTGCCAACACTCGTCCCTCATGTTACGATTGATCTCGACGAATTGCTTGAGGATCGCACTGCTGCAACCGGCGCATTTGGTGGCAAATCGGGTGGAGTAATGAAAGTGGCAGTAGACATCGCCATCGTGTTCATAGTAAGAGTCCTGAGGACCAAAAAGGGTCGGACATAAGGAGCAAGTAAAGTGTTCCACGTGGTACTTTTTGTCTGGGACTCGTGTGAGCGAAGAGAGGGAAATAAAGGAAAAGGGGACGGACTGCAGGCAGTGATGTAGCTTCCACGCAAAGCGAGACCACACTTTGCGCAAATGAGGTTGAGACGACGAAAGTAGTCCCTTTCGCAGAGAGGCTGATGCTTGCCATCGGGACCATCTATGGGGAAAAACTTTGCTGCGACGACGTCACCACAGTCCTGAAGGAGGAATAAGGATGGGTGGGAGGTGGTGAGGCACGAGACACACCAGACATTTGAAACAGTTGAGATGGAACACGGTGCCAAGGGCACGAACGAAAGCACCCTGCATGGGAAGACCGCATGCGAAACATGGGCTGCAAAGGATGAGAGGAAGAAAGGGGGAACGGAATAGGACGCACGACGAGGAAAGATTGGAGGTCACGGAAGAGGTGGAGGTGGGGGGGCCGCCCTTGTTGGGAGAGGTTGAGCCCGAGGAGTTTGAATGGGCGGAAGTGTCCGATGTAGCACTGTTGCGACGTATCCTATCGGATGGGTAGTCGGAAGAGGGGGAGCGGGAGGAGAGATGGGATAAACTGTTTGGGGTCGCGGGACGACTTGCGGAGAAAAATGGAGGAGAGGGAGCGGAGAGAAAAGCAGAAGAAGGGTTTGGATCGAACCTGGAAGCTGGAGAGTGGTTGAGGTCGTCGCTGTGAGCGTGCGGAGCGCCGTTCTGGGTGTTGTGTCTGGCCAGGTCATGGGTGGAGCCAAGAGTGGAGGCTCTGGTCGGGAAATGGGGACGATCGGGGACACGAGAAGGGCTGGTAGGAGGAGCGGAGGTCGGAGGAGGAGGAGTTGGACGGTCGTTGCGAGGACGAAGAGGCTCAGCATCGAAAGCCATGGCGGACACCCGCGCATACAGACAGCCCTATGTAAAGCAACTCGAGGGCAAAACGAGGATCACCCCCAAGTAAGCGTGACAAATCCGTCACAGCGGCAGGTCACATCTGATGAACCTCAATTGAGCTGCATCATCCCCTTTCACAGCCACACTTTTAAATCCCCGACACACTCCGATACGGCAGCACTACACGCTCCGTCTCGGCCGACTTGCCGACTTGCCGACATGTATGCGCATATCCCGCAGGACGCACATATAAAAAATCCACCACCGAGCCAGACGATGTCCTCAGCGACATGCACCCGTACCAACACGTCTTCCTCCACCGCGGTCCCTCCCGCGTCTTCTGGTTCCTCCTCGGCGCGGGCGCGGCGACCTGGTGGCACTGCGCCTCCGTCATGCGCGACCATCACGCCCAGTACTTTCCCTGTCTCACCCACCGCCGTCGTGTAGAGGCCGCCAACGCCGCAACCCCACCGCAGGAGCCGCCTGCATGGAGTCATCAGCGCGACTGGGACCAGGACAGGGAACGTCTCCAGAAACGTGCCGGCGAGAGAGTACGTCATCCCCACCTGTCTTGCACCTCATCTCACGTCCGTCAGGTCGCTGATCTCTCTGAATCCACCCTCGAGTCCATAATCTCCGGCGCAGAGTCCCTGAAGGCTGTACGTACTCATCCCTTCCCCCAATTCCCTCCACCTGACCCCTGGGCAGAGACTCGTGCAGCTTCGTGCCGAGCGCGAGCGTCTAGAGGCCGAAAAAAAGCCCGACCAGCCCGCTGTCTAAACAGACATCTTGTTTCCTTTATCCGCAGACGATCACCCCTCACTCCTAATAGCAATTGGATCTTATCTATCTAACCACTAAACATATATATGTTTATTGATCGCTTGTCATTTCCGTTCCATTCACACCTCGTTTCCTACGTACGTATCTACACGCATGACCACCGACGTCATCGATCATCTCTCTTGCCGTTCATTTCGCCGTGGACCCCTACACTTGCCCTCCTTCCTGCGTGCGTTGCACGTATTCCGGCCTCTGTGGATTCAAACTTCCTTGTTCCTCCGCTGCCACCATCGAATCAGCACTCCCCCGTACATGTACACACCAATCCGACTCACGCGTCGCATGCCAGAAGTAGATGATCAGTCCAACGATTACCACAGCAAATGCGGGGAAATAGAGCCAGAACGGGGAATAATGCTGCACATTTCCTTAGACGCATGTTGCCGGCTCTACGAGAAACTCACGAATAGGAATAGTCCTGACGCGCACGGTCAACAAGCGGTTTCCATGCATCGCTCTGTTCCACTCACCAAACAACAGTCCATAAAAATCACTCGTGAGTAAACTGATGTTGTAAAATCCGGATGATGCGGACCGGTACAGCATCGGAGCTGTTGTATACAACGTATACATGGCTACGGGAACAGACTCAATCAGATCGCGCACCAATCAACCGAATGCTTACCGGCGGTATACGCAAGCAAAAATCCAACTAGGATGGTGCATCAAACCAATATTCCACTCGCCCATATCGTAACTTACTGTTTCCAGCATTCCAAGACGCCTGCGTCATGTCGTAGTGTTCGAGTGCAGATGCTTGGATCCCGTTGATGAGCGTTCCCCACATACCCATCTGCCCAACGACCTGTGGCTCCGAGGTCACCCTCTACGGAATGATGTCAAGATTTGTCGACCTTACCTCGTAGAGAGGCCGCCTTCGGACGAAAAACTCTTCCGTTGCATTGGCTGGAAGCCAACGGCGTTCAACGACATGTCAGGCGCTAGGACTGTAACTCACTGAATCCGTACAGCGTCGCACCAACGATCATAAACGCGTCTCCCTTGCCCTTGCTCAGGGCAGGATAATTCTTGTCCGTAAGCATGTCCGATGAAACGAGCATCCCAAGTCCACCGACGCACACCGCGACCCCCTGACATAGATAGCCATCATCGGCAGTGCATTCGTCAAATACAGTGACTAACCAGCAATTGAGTCCAATGGTATCTGGTGCGCATGTATACCCAACAAAAGAACAAACACACGGGTATCGCCCAACTAGAAAAGCATCAATTGCCGTCAGATGAGTGTCCGATGGACCTACGCGTCCAGAAGCATGCACGACAGCAAGTCGGTATAGTTGTACGCCTGTCAATCTGTGAACATCAATGCGCCGTCTGATGGCACTGAAACGAGTACCTTGACGACAAGAAAGTTGCCCTCCACGTCACAACTTGCAAGAATGAGATCTACAGGACCTCGTCAGACGAGGAAAGCGAACTGAACGCGTGCATACATTTCCATCCGTCGTGGTATAGCATCCGTCCCCATCCTCGCCAGCCGTCTGGGCATGGATACTATAAGCCGTACTTCATTTCGACAAGCATACACAGAACTTCGCACATTTGTATATCGTGTATGGGGTATAGGTCACAAACAGCGAGAAATAGCTACAGATTGCATTTTTAGATGGTTGGCAAGGGACAGACGAGGTACCCACAGAAACCATGTTTGGGTGGCGGGCAGAGACCAGTTCCTGTTTACGAGTTCGGTGGTTGTGATGTTGGTCACCGTGATGCAGAGCGAGACCACCTGTCCGGCGACGAGCGAAAAGATGAATCGCCTTGTCCAGAGACTCTTCCAGCGCGCCCAGACGCTCCTCGTCCAGGCGTCAAAGGATGAATAATCGATCGGCGGTCTGACGAAGCCCCGCAACTGATCCGCTTCGACCGGGGAGAGCTGGTCGGTGGATGGGATATCGTCGGCGCAGTCCTGTTTGCTGTCCATGGTTCGAAGGGACATGGGAATGGTCTTGTTGCAGCACCCTTTATCTTATTGGAGGCGAGCGAACAAATGTGCTTAATGGGAACGGCGGGCCGCTGGGAAAATACCGGAATGTGGAGTCAAACTTCTGTCAGCGGAAAAAGGTACAACCCTGCACACGAAAAGTAGGATTGCTAGGAACATGCAGAAAGTTAACAGGGTCCAGTAAACTAATGTCGTACTAAGTCCTATCCTGGAAGAATCGCTGCCGTCCATCTCGTCAGCACGCCCGTTTGGAGAGTCCTGGTGCCTTACCTTCAGATGCTTTAGCTGCCATGTACACGTGAGAACCAAAACCATGATCTGCAGCAAGCTGTACCACACTGCTTTAGAGTTGGTGGCCTCGCTCAGATCACGAAAGTCTGCCTCTCTCTCCCGCTGGTACTGCTGCTCACGGCGGATGTCCTCCAGCTTTTGATTCAGGTCGCGGACCTTGCCCGCCAGCTCCGAGACATGTGAACGGTCGCGCTCGATGTCTGGCTTCGTGTTGCCCACCACGACATCCAGATAAAGCTTGATGTGTGTGCTCGCGAACCACGACGTGTAATTTGTGGATAGGCACATCTGGTGATCACCGGACTCATGGGAAGTGAACGTGAAGCGACCGTCGGCTGGCCCGCGTGTTTGCGCAACAATGTGACCAGTCTCCAGCTCCTGTCGGCACGTTAGTAAAAATAGGTTACCAGCGGGCAAAGGTGTCACGCACCTCCACCTCGACGAGGATGCCCAATTCTGGTTCTAGAACATAGCTTTGGGCCTTGTCCTGCCACTCTAGTGCCCGGTAGTGTCCTGGAAGGCGACAGTCAGCCAGGCATCCTTGCAAGGAGCTCTCGGAACACTAACCCTCTACGACGGTATCCGAAGGAAGTTCTTCGATGAAACACCGCTTCTCGTTTGCGTCAAGATAGAAATGAAGGGCGTTTGTGACCGTTAGAAAGTGCAGTAGTGGCAAAAACAGCGTTGCAGGGCGAAATGCGAACATGGTTGCAGAACAGAATACAATCACGTGGTGACCAATTTGTGTACTGCGAGATCATAGTGTGCTTGGGTTGATCGACGACATGGCACCACGGATGCAACTATCCCTCATCAAAAACAAGGTAAAGAGGCAAGAAGTCGCTTCCAAACAGAAAAAGGCGAAAAACCATCAAAAACTCCAAAAACGACTGGTTCGGGCCAAGCAGGAAGCCAGCGATCCTGCTACCAAGAAAGTGCGTACGGTCGTGCACCAGCCGGTCCATCTCACCTCTGCGACAGAAACGATTAGTAGAGAACATTCCCCGTACCCTCGATAACTCTCGCGAGGACGACCCCGCAATACTACCATCATCAAAACGGACCGACGGCGCGTCCTCGATACAGGTCGACGAATTAAACAGCGACATCGCCTCAGACCCATTTTCGCGCTATTTCAACTTCGAAGATGACCCTACCGTGCCCCCAAAAGTACTCATCACGACCTCTCCCAGAGCTTCCAAGTCTACGTATGACTTTTGCGACGAACTGGTTGGTGTCTTTCCCGGGGCAGAATATATCCGCAGGAAGAAGGGCAAGGGATTCGAAATCGGCCGCATAGCTGGGTGGGCATCTAGCAGGGGGTACAAACACTTACTTGTCGTGAATGAGGATATGAAGAAGCCGAGTGTGTGTTATCTTACGCATACCCTCACACTCGATTCACGATCATCCAGATGCCATCACACTTGTCTACCTTCCAAATGGACCCACTGCTTACTTTAAGCTCACATCGATAGAGCTTACTCAACAGATATATGTAAGTTCCTTCTCGTTCCACTTCCAGAAAGGCTAAGTTCCACAAGGGGCATGCCCGAGCGACACCACATCATCCTGAACTTGTTTTGAATAACTTTTCGACAAGCCTTGGACATGCCATCGGACGAATGTTTCAAACACTTTTTCCTCCTCTCCCCGAGTTTCAAGGCCGCCAAGTGGTGACCTTGCACAATCAACGCGATTTCTTGTTCTTCAGGCGACATAGGTAAGCCAAGTCAGCCTGAACCACAAGCTAGTTCTCATGATCAAAGATATGCGTTCCGGTCGCCAGAGAAGGTTGCTCTGCAGGAAATAGGACCCCGTTTTACCCTGAAGTTGAGATGGGTAAAGAAGGGATTACCAGCCGTTCGAAACTTTGCAGCTGCTCCACCACCCATTGAAATTTCAGTAGGGACAGACGAAGCCGAAGAGGCCGTCCATGAGTCATCGGGCGAAGGGGAAGCAACGCTTGATCCCCCAAAAGACAACGATTTCCTATGGCAATGGAAGGTTTGTGATGTATGTTTTCACCCAGCATGGTGCTCATACTTGGTACTACAAGTCCGAGTTGGAAACCACGAGGCGAACGTTTTTCCTGTGATTTGTCCCTCCACCGACGGCATGATATCGAATTACTTGAACTCTCGATAGCTACTTTTACTGAGTCAGACTGTATCATATCGCGTGATGACCGCGTCGTGGGACCAACTATGGGCACTCTGCTTTACCACAAACCCATTTATTGACGATGTCTTCGGAGACCCCTCTACCATCACCGCAACAAAATGTAAAGCCAAAGGACTACTACGCCAAGTTTTCTGTGTGTCATGCCCTTCCGTCCATTCTAGTCACCATACTCACCCGTTATTGGTCTCCAGGCTCGGAAATCCTACACGGAGTACACAGAGTACGGCTCCGTGATCGTCCCCGTGCACGCGCAACCTAAACCTACTCCCACAGTCCCTGCGAGGACGCGTCCAAAGCGTCGCTCGCCTGTATGGACCAGAACGGTTACAACCGCGACAGATGCATGGCATATTTTCAGGCTTACAAAGACTGCAAGCAGGCGTGGGTATGCACCATCTCGTCCATGTTTTCCAACGGTCTCACTGAGTTCGCATGCGGTTTTCCCCAGATCGAGCAAAGGCGCGCCGACCGTCAGCGCGGCCGTCAAACGCCCATATAAGAACCATGGCTCTTTCTTGTCTACATGGTGAGGTTACCGTGTGCATTCCCCAGGCTGGTTCGTATTGCAATTTGCCAAGGCCCCTCAGCTGGGAGACGTGTGTTCCATACATTTGCTGTAACCGTACGTGTACGCATCACACTCGTTAACTTGGCTGCCCGTTGCTATGTCTCGTGCAAGATATGATTGCATTTAATTCATGGGTGCGTGAAGAACGAGCAGCTCTATAAAATTGACGCTGGCGATGCCGCCAATCGAACTATGCTTGGAGCGGGTGAACAAGTCTCGCAATGATTACAACTTTGATCCCCAACTGGATTACTGTAGGAGCAAGAAACCAATACAGAGCACGAGATATAGCTATTGTCGACATTACAGAAACAACCATAGCCTATGTAGCACAGCTTACTACTCGGGGAGAGGAGGGGGAGCATCCGGCTGCGGGGCAAAGATGATGTTGAGAGGAGGAGTGGTCTGGCTGTCCTCGTTAAGGACAGTTGCAATGATAGAGCGGCCAGCAAATGATCGTCCTGCTAGAGCCTTAAGGGCACCTTGCGCACCTGAGGCACCGGCAAACCTCACATACACCCTTCCAACTCCTGCAGCCTCATCCGCACGTTGGGCGTCAAGGGCGGACTGCAAGCCCATTTCTCCGGGAGCCCACTTGGACTTGTCTTTCTTGAGAGGTCGAGGAATGCGGAGATCCTCAACTGGTCCATGTCTGGAACATTCTTCTTTGACATCTTCATAGATATCACCGTATTCCTGGTCATCAACGAGATCCTCAGCCGTGACCATGTTCAACATGAGGAGAATCCGTGCATCGGCAGTGTTATTTTCGCCTGCCGGCATGATTGGTCGAGGGATTTCTGGGAATTGATCATAGGGGAGGTTCGGCACGCCAGGTTTTGCACCAACAGACGCCCTTTGAACGACCAGGTAGCGGTCTCCAAGTTCCATTCCGTTCAAACTTTGAATGGCGACGTCAGTAACAGTGGCATCGGCATATTCGAAGAATGCGAACCCCTAGAAATAAGTTAGACATTGTGACGAGCGCCAGGGTGAAAATCGCTTGCCTTCGAGGGTCCGTTGCCATTTTCCCGAACGAGGTTGAAGGCTTTGAGTTCTCCAAAGCTCTTCAGTAGTTCCTGTACCTGCTCTTCATTCAAATAAGTTGGAAGTCCGCCAACAAATACTTTGTTGATTGAATCAGGTACGTTGGTAGACACGACCCCTGGAACGTGAACATTGGCTGAAATGATTTCAATTCCACCATAATCTTTAGGGCGACGAATTTTGAGCGGGCCGTTAATGAAGATGATACCGTCGAATGCCATAGCGGCTGTAGCATCTTCAGCGCTGCGGAACTAGGATTACGATTAGTGAGATATGACCAAACGGTACAGGATGATATCTTACCTCCACAAAAGCATAGTTCTTTTCGTAGTTGCACTGGACGGCAAGGACAGGATTTCCGGGACCACCTGTACCAATACCCATCTCAATCATCTTGGAATTGAAGAAATCGGCCAAGTTTTGCTCATTCACGTCGGAAGTAATGCTGCCAATGTAAAGGCGACGCGATTGCCTAGAGAGGTTGGGGTTGCTGCCAATCCCCATGCCGAACGTCTGTACAGGAATAGGGGGAGGAAGGCCGGCAATCCCAAGAATTGGTGGCACCTGGGTACGATTAGCGCCGGGCAAATTGAAAAGTCCTGCAAGTCGAGAACATGAAAATTAGACCTATCTTTTTAGGGGTAGTAAAAACCTGCCTGTTTGCTTTGCCTGCATCGCGGAATATTGCTCGTATCCAGGAGCATGGACATTCCAACCTGATGCTTTTCGTTTTCGTTGAGATAATGGAACGGCACCCTCGGGTGTCGGGGAGCGTCTTTCTGGAGTGCCGAGTCCATCTCTTCCCCTTCCGCGGCCACCGCGCCGATGAGGAGAACCACCATCTTCGACACGACCACGACGGGGAGCATGTTCTTCCTCACGTCGATTGTCACGGCGGCGATCTTCGTCGTGAGGACGTCTGTGGTCCTCAAAATCTCTTGCACGTCCACCATGGTCACGGGGAGTGTTGCGCCTGTCGTCGCGGCGGTAGCGGTCTCTGTCCCTTTCCCGGTCTCGGTGACCATCCCGATCCCTGTCCCTGTAATCACGATCTCTGTGGTGTCCGTCGTCATGTCTCCGACGTTCGCGGTCCTCGCGGTATCCACGGTCGATGCGGTCTAAACAAAAAAGAAGAAAAAGCAGTTTGCGTAAGTAAGGTGTGCTGTTGCTGAAGCCAGCATTTTGGCGTGCGAGCGACATCCACGAGGAGAGCTAGCTGACAAAAAGGGGGGAAAGAATCATAGTGCAGAGATGCTACAATGCACTATGAGCTCGTTGTTGGCCAAAAGAATGCAAAGCGGGTAAGCGCGAGAAAGCCAAGTACCTCTAATTGAGTACGAATTGGCATATATGGCTACCTGTGAAGACTGCAGTTGTATGATTTTTCGACTTACCGGCTGTGTCTGCCATGGCTGTGTTTTTCTGTGTTGTGCTGCTGGTTGAATGTGGTTGTTGTTAAAGCAAGAAAACTCCGCGCGAGTGTAATCCTGGAAAGTGCTGACATCAGCAACAGGACCCCGTGCACCTGCAGCAAGTCCTCGCGATCACCGCAGTCTCTGACTGACTAGCTTCGTCCTGTTCTGCCATGCCTACTGACCTTCCTTACGCTGCCGACGCCCAGGTCTCTTTGTCTTTTGACGAGCTCGAGGTGCGTCTGTCTGATCATCTCCGACAACAGCACTCGCTTGACGCTTCTTCAGGTGCTGCGACTACAGTACCAGAAAGAACTGGCCCAGTCCCATGTCACAGTCCAGACCAAGTTCAATTATGCCTGGGGTCTGGTGAAGAGCCCGGTTCGCGAGCATCAAGTTGAAGGCGTTCGGTTGCTGCAAGGCACGTTTTGGCTACTCTTCCCAAGGCGTTGTTGCTGATGTGTTGGCAGACATTTACCGAACAGAGCCCACACGACGGAGAGAATGTCTGTACTATCTTGCACTCGGATATTACAAAATGGGCAACTACGCAGATGCAAAAAGTTTTAATGGCCAGTGCAACCGATCATGTGTCTGCTGCACCCTGACTGTTAACTGCAGATATCTTATTGGAGAAAGAGCCGACGAATCTCCAAGCTGAAAGTTTAGCATCTCTCATCGAACAAGCTGTCACGAAAGGTTCGCGATTTCGACCGTAGGTGTTCCAACCCTGACCGAACGTCGATCACAGAAGGATACGTTGGAATGGCACTTGCTGGGGGCATAGCTGCAGTAGGCACGCTTCTTATAGCTGGTCTCATACGGCGAGCAGCTCGTAGATGACATTGTTTTACGTACTAACTCCCTTCCGTTTCATTTGCATGTCTGTAACGTGGCACGTTCTCGCTTCAACTTATTGTATCCTATTATTCGCGCTTCGAAACAACTAGGTCCCAAAATCAATAGCGAAACGCAGACCAACACTCGGACGCCCGACGTCTATTTGGATCTGGCCGTCACGTACCACCCGCGGCCAATAGATAGTTACATTAATTTACAGATCGTCCAAGGGCGAAAGCAAGCGAGAGTCATTTTCCAATGCAAGCGTGATATAGATAGTCGAGTGAAGACCAAAGATACATCTGCAATCGTGCTTCTTGATTGTGTAGTCAACGAGAGTCGTATGGATGAAAGATGCGATAGTTTTCTGTCGAAGCCGAGCCGATTATCGTGTCTCACCAGGAAGCCATGGTTCAGGTTGGAAGAAAGTTGGCTAAACCGACCATAAGACACGGAAAATGATGCGGGATGTGTCAGCTCACCTGCCTGAGCATCCATCTGGTCAGTAGTAAGCTATACGACAACTAAGCCTACGCATGATAACAAGGCTGGGGCTTGGCTCACCTTGAACGAAGCCAACCCAATGAACAAAAATGATATACACACTCCAACTTCGAACATCAACCATACGATTGCCCAAACTGCCAGACACTGTAAGATGATCGATCCCTTAATGATTGGGCATTCTTACAGTGAGCGGAGATACGGGGAAACATGATGTGAAATTGCGTGCAATCGGAGTCGTTAACCTTGCGAAAAAATTTATCATCTGCAATGTCCCCTGCAAAGAAATCTCATGTGAAGCCACCACCATACAGGGTGCGCTTACAGACAACAAAGAAGACGCTAGAAAAAAGAGTAAGAACAGAGGGAGACGAGAAGCAAAAACACCGACTTCATTACGCCAACGAATAAACAGTACCACCTGAGTGCTTGGCTGTGAAACAATGAGAAATGCGTGAGTGATGGACCGAATAATTACTTACGCGTGACCAATGAACCAGAATCCAACTAAAAGACCCTCGTAGAGAAGTGTGAGTAGTATAGTGCTTCAATTGGTAAGCTGATGAAACAGGACAAAATAAACGGTATTAATTTCTTACAGTTTGTCGCGAACGAGGACGAGCGGGGTGATCAGCCCAAGACCGAGCACGAAGCTGAGTATTTTGGCCACTAGGGTATCGAAACCACCCAACATGAATACGCCACCAAAGATGGTAGAGCCAAGGTATCCGGCGGGCAATATTATCATTGGTTTGCCACCCTCTACGAGTGTTGCTCCGCCGAGGTATGGATCGATGGTGACGGACAGTATAGTTCCGCCAGTCAGAACTGCCTAACGGATGAGGCCGATGCAGAGACGAGATGAGTGCTATCTGCGATGGGCATCGTAGCAGACACGCACTGCGATGATATGACAAAGCTCATGCCAGCCGATGGTGAACAGCTTCAACGGGTTAATTAGAGTCCGGGCGCCAGGAATATTCCACACGCCGAAAATGACAACGGCATAAACGACAGTCTGGGGTGCTCGTTAAACGACAAGTAAATTGAACCACGGTTCTGTTTCACATACAACGTATAGAACGACTACCTAAACCAGCATACTCTTGTAAGCGATACATTGAGGGGTTCAGAGTGCACTGATGGCAATGCACGAACCTGGTCATGCGTTGGCGTCAATGGGGGTGTATACGGGGGTGTGGGCAATACTCCTGCGGGGGGCCCAGCGGGTGAGGACGACATGGACGGGCAGATGGACTGCCGAGAGGGGTAGAAACAAAAGAAAGAGGAAAGGTTTGGATCGGAGGCGAGTGCGGAGTTGAACGCGCGAAGGTTTCGAACAGGTGCAGACCGCAAGGACAACAACTTCAACTGGAACCACACCAAATTGCCTTTTCGGGCAAAATTGACCGTGTCGGTCACGTGCGAAACGCGTTGATGCCGTCTTTGTAACTCCGCCCTAAACAGCTCCCTTAAATACCAGTCGCGTCGCGCACCACAGGATGCATTCTTACTTCTCCCCCACTTGCACCCTCTTACGATGGTACGTTTCGCTATGCTCTTCCGTTGTCCCCTCGCTGACATGCGTAAAATCAGTCTGGAAAGGGAAAAGCGTGAGTTGACGTCCTCTACCGTGGTCTATGACACTCAGAAAATGCAGTGGAAAGTCTTCTTCTGGAAAGACGGGTGGAGATGTAAAGGCCCAGTCTCGTTCATCGAAAGCCGGCTTGCAATTTCCCGTCGGCCGTATCCACAGATTGCTGAAGAAGGGTAACTATGCTCAACGTGTCGGTGCAGGCGCACCCGGTATGTCCATGATAGCTTTAGTGGATTCCGTTCCTAACGAGTGAGTAGTGTACCTTGCGGCAGTCCTCGAGTATTTGGCTGCGGAGATCCTCGAGTTGGCCGGAAACGCTGCTCGTGATAACAAGGTATGACACTGCGTTGTCTGTCAGGCAAATGTCGCTTACCCTTTCATTAGAAACAACGTATCGTGCCTCGTCACCTCCAGCTTGCCATTCGGAATGATGAAGAGTGAGGCGTGTTGAAGATTAATGGAAGCATGATGACTGACTGCCGCTCTAGATTGAATAAACTCCTGGGAGATGTCATCATCAGTCAAGGGGGTGTCGTGCCCTTTATCAACCCGGAACTATTGCCAACAAAATCCAACAAGGGGAAGAAAGACGGTGCTTCGCAGGAAGTTTAGACATGTCAATACCCACTTTGGCTTGTACTTTTGCTTTGTATCACCTTACTTTGACTCTAATGTACGGTATGCCTCATGTAACCATTTATCACTCCTTGATGCGCCGTTGTCGCGGTAATAACATGAAGGATCCATAGAGCATGCATATATGTCGTAAGTACTGTAAATTTGGTGTCTGCGCTCTCTGACCAAAATCCGGTACTTGTCAATAATTATTTGTCTACCACCTCGTCTTCAGCATCACTGGCCATAGTTCTTCGGGATAACCCACCAGAGGTACGGCCGAGGCCCCTCTTTGTATCTGCGTTTCCGCTGGCAGCACGAGCTGCGCCTCCAGACAACCTCTTGTAGCCCGGAGTCGGCGGAGGTGAAGTCGTAGTTGTCCGGTTATTGATATTGGCAATCATCCCGCTCACACTGCCGCCTTGTTGCACTCTCGGAGCCCTCGAAAGACGAGGTCCACGAACCGCGCCTTGTCCCGAGGTGTGTCTCGACAGCCCCGACTTGGCAGTGGTCAAGGACTGATCTTCAGCAGCAGATTCGCCGCCCGTATTCACGGACGGCGAGGGACTGCGCGGCTGGACGTGGGCCGGAGATGCACTTCCGGAACGAAAGGCCGAATTACGCCTCAGCGACTTGATGGGATTCTGGGGCGTGGCGGGAGTCACTGCAACAGCAGGAGAAGATGTCATTGTCGTTTTCTCTTCTGCGACTGGAGGCGATGCAGGTGGCGAGACAAAGGTGGGCCGCGCAAGCGGTGCGTCGTCTACTTCAGGGGGCGGTTCCTTGAATGTGGGACGAGGCGGCATGTCCTCCGTCTCGGGTGGGGGTTCTTTGAAAGTGGGTCGAGGAGGTGTATTGTCCTCCTGCACCGTCTGCTCCAGCGCAAGGGCTGCAGTCGCCTGTGGCTCAGCAACATCGGCAGGTCCTTCGGTTTCTGTTTGTGTCACGGGCGGAGAGGTCGGTCCAACGCTTTCCCCCTGCACCGGCGGGGAGACAAGCTTTTGCGCTGCTTGCTGAGCGGCAAGGATCTCCCTCGTGGGGGCACCCACCGAGATTTTACTCCGGCTCATCCGCATATCGACCGGCGCAGTACGTTTTCTAACTGGCACACGACGCTCCGATTCACGCTGCTTTTTAGCAAGAGTAGGTGGTAGGATGTCATCATAGTTCTCCAGGAGGTCAAGGAAAAAGACTTGTATAACGTAAGCGTCAAACGAGTAGAGTGAAACAGCCCACTCACGCGTGGGGTGGCGGTCTTGGATGGATAACTCTGTCTCAGTCTTGGGTCGAATGATTGCTGGACAGTACAACAACTTTAGTCACGGCTGAATCGGGTTCCACGACAAATGCTTACTCCGACCTATTGACAACGCAAGTTTTGTGAGGTAGACATCAGCTGATTCTTCAGCAGTGGTCGAAACAATCAACGTGCGAAGGTGTGTCACTAAGGCATCCAGGACATATAGGTGGACTTTGGGAAACCGTTGAAGGGCTGTTTGAAGGTCTTGCAAGTGCTGTTCTTCGGATGGTTCCCCGTCCGCCTTGGCCGTTGAGCCCACTGTCGGATATAATTTCCTTATCTCATCCCAGCCCTCCCACAATGCTAGCGGAGGGTCGAGTTCCAACGCCCACAGTTTAACACAACCGGCAAGGACGGGTGCGTCATACTTGGTAAGCATCTCAGACGAAAATGGTTGTCCAGGGGGAACTGCGTTCAGAACTTCGCGGAGATGATGGAGAGTCGGAAGAGGCACTTCATAAATCCAAGCTTTACGTTTTTCTGGGGGGGATGAATCAGATCACAATGACATCCCCATTTTGAAAGCTCACCACTGTCATTGGGTAGTTTCGTATAAGATTCAGTCAAAGCATCCAACAGCGCAGTAAGAACAGGAGGGACCGTTTCCCTCTTTCCTTCGCCAGACGTGAGAGTGTCCCAACCACCTTCCGCCCACTTACGGAGGTCTATGCCAAATACGACATCTGACTCGTCGTGGGCGACGGACTCGTAGAGCTGCGGCACGGGACGGAAAGGACCTGTACGGTAGCGCTCCATAAGAGCAGTCAAGTCCGAATCCGGTTGATATGACGCAATGAGCGTTCCAGATTTATCAAGCGTGGGTTCAAACGCTTTTGGCAAATTTGCCAAGGTTCCATGGTACTGAAGTAGGACTGTGGGGGAGAGCAGTCGATTGTAAACATGAGCGACAGCGACTGGAAGAGTGACATACCAGTCTTGACTGCCGCAAGGCGTTCCAATTCCCACCTTTGGAGAGTCTTTAGCAATTCCTCGATCCTCTCTTCCAATCCAAGCCGCTGTCTGTCGAGCTTTCTGACTGCAACTCGGTACAATTTATCTGCTTCATCGGATTCGTTACGCAGCCTGACATGTGCCGGCTCATTCGGAGAGTTGGGGTTGAGGGCTTTTGATACTACGTTGACTAGGTCGCCAGAACGCTTCAACAGATTGTCGGTGATCTGGCTTCTCCTTGTCGAGATGGCTGAAACGTCTGATGACTTGGCCTCGAGGTCAAATGCCTGTTGCAAAGTGTAAGGAGGACCGCGAGAATACGAGTTGGTCACCGACTTTGGGGCGGAATTGATAGTATGCGTCATCAGCATGTTCGAACTGGTTACCAAACTCGCCAACCCTGCGAAGAAGGCCGTCTCTTTCAGTGAGATCTCTCGCGCCTTCCTCTGCCAATTCAATATTTCCACCAAATCCAGGCACGTTCTTGTTTAGCCACTCAACAAAATCGGAACCCGAAAAACAGTCGGAATATTCTCCAATCAGCGAGAAACGGATGGGCCGGAGAGGAAGTTCTGCGGCGGCACGTGAGAGGAGGTTAGATACGGCGGATGGTGACAAGGAGAGTCCGGCCAAAAGAATTAAAGTAGGAGCGGGTGGGGTCGCTGCATCAGCCTTTGATGATGGCAAGGGCGGTGACATGGGAGGAGGAGACGACGGGAGGACTGGCGAATGCTGTTCGATGGCTTTGCCCTTGCCCTTGTCGATCTTTGGCGACTCTTCCTCCTCTTCGTCTTGTTGGTCTTCGTTGGTAGCTTGACCGGCGGCATCGGACGAAGTAGTAGACACCGAAGACGCGATGGCTCTGCGCTGGATTTCCTTGAATCTCTGGGCGATACGCTCGGAAACGGTGGCAGACCGTTGGGGAGTGCGAGGGTCACGTGAGCTGAGTCGTGGAGAAGTAGTGTAGTGATCGCCGAGATCATTGTTTGGTGCGAATTTAGCGCTAGGAACGGGTGAACATACGGAGAATGGAGGACGGATAGGCGTACTCGTCCTCGGCCTCGTCAGCCCGACGAATTTTTGCCAGGTACGTGTTCCTCAACTTGATGACCTATATTTGGGAAGCTGGAGAAGGAAGCGGTGCCAGCAAGATATGGACGGACCTCTTTTTGCGCGTCCTCGTAGTAGCGCAACCAATTATTGAACGCGGTGGCTTTGCTCGAGAAAAGCCTGTCCTGTATGGCCAAGGTTAAATTTACAGGGGGCCGGCGGATGCAAGGAGATGAATACCCTGTAACTTTGGGCCCAGAGGTTGAACGGCTCGACGACGAGGGTCAAGAGGTCCTTGGCGATGACTTTGTGAATCCGACCCTGGGCGGTGGTCTCTGCCTGGAGGCCACGGAATGCCATGAGAAGGGAGGCGCCGTCGTCTCTGTTGAAGCCATCTGTGGGGGGGTGGTCGTGGGACTGGACACGTGCGGACATTGTGAGCACATACTTTGAGAAGTGGTGGTGGGGAGGGTGAGCAAGACGGTCGCGAGCTGGTCCTCTGCGTTTGCACGCGCCTGGAGAAGGGTCAGACGGAGGACGGGGGCAGGTGGGACAAGCTACTCTGATGAATGCGACAATTTCGTCGTTCTCTGCGACGCCCTGGGGGAGAGGGTGAGGTTTTGGATGGCGATGAGGAGGAGCATACCTGCTCGAGCTTGCTGTAGAGGACGTTGAGACCGCTGCGGTAGTCCTGCGACCAGAACGAGTTGGTGAACGTCAAGGGGAGCGACAAGACCGCCATGGGCAATGCTGGGTCTGTTCGGACATTGCCGGTCTTTGTCTTCTTCGTTTTTGTATGATGCTGAGGCGCTACACGAAGCTGGCCGTGTCCGCTGCCCATCTGAGCGAGTTCCCTCCCCGGTTCGACCCGCACGCCTGGGCTGCCCTTCAGCCGCCGCCGCCGACCGCCCTCGCCGCGTTCGCGCACCGCATCGGCCTCGGCCTCGGCGCCGTCGCACCCGCCCCAGACGCGCTCCGACGCGCGTGCACACACAAGTCCTTCGTGCAGCTCCATACCAAGTACTACCCGACCAGTTCGCCGCCGCCCACCAACGCAGACCTCGCCGCGCTCGGCAACTCCCTCCTCGGCCTCTTCGCCTCCGAGCATCTCCACGCCTCTTACCCGCACCTCCCCACCCGCGTCCTCAAGGCCGCAGTCAGCGCCCACGTCGGCCCCCTCTCCTGCGCCAGCGTTGCCCAGGAGATGGGTGCCACCCCGCTCCTCCGCTGGCACAGACAGGTGCGCATACCCTCCCCCCTCTTCCGTCCCGCTGACGCCCATCTAGCCCTCCACGTCCGCTTCTCCTCCTCTCCTCCATTCCGACGCCCTCGCCTCCATACCCCGCGCATTGACCGCGCTCGTCTACCAAGAGAGGTCCCTCTCCACCGCCCGCAAATTCGTCCATTCCTTTTTCCTCGCTCGCCACGTCGACTTGCGCTCCATGTTGAAATTCCGTGACCCAAAACGCGCTCTTATGGAGACCGTCGCAAAATTCGCCAGGGAACGACCCAAATCAAGGTGAATTTACCTTCTAAAAATATCCCTCCCCGCTTACCCCTCTCAGACTTCTGAAGGAAACTGGCCGGTTCTCAAATTCGCCGATATTCGTCGTGGGCATCTACTCAGGCGAGGACAAGCTCGGCGAAGGTTTTGGTAGTTCGCTCAAAATGGCAGAGTACAGGGTATGAAATCTCCCCTCCTTTCCTTCAGTCCTCATTCTCGCCCCCCAGGCTGCCGAGGACGCATTGCATCGTTTGTACCTCACCAAGACCCCGTCTGACCTCGTCCAACTCCCTTCGTCCACCTTTGATCCTCAACGCAACATTTACAAGCCCAGCACTGTCGCAGACTACACTCCTAGTGCCCTTGGCGAGGCAGAGGTCTTGTACGCCAGTTCCGGTCGCAGTGGGATGCTCGCTCCAAAACGGCCCTCGATAGAGGACTTGGCAGCCAGGAAGGCAGATACATAGTACTGACTGACTTAATCTTCGTTGCTCGCTATCGAGACGCTTTCGCGCAAAGTTTGATTCTCTACAGATCATCGACCGCTGTCGCGGATGCAAATAGAACCTAACGTAGTTTAATGATACAAGGTAACGCAAAGTATCCATCAATCCAACCATCGATTAGCCCCAAAGATATTCCGTGTAGTCATCGCCGCTATCTTCAAATTCATCCTCGTCCTCGTCCTCACTTTCGGGATCTGTGAGCGTTGCCGTAACCCCATCCCAGTCAACGCTAGCTGCCAATTCTCTCAAAGCCTCTACTTCATCATCACAAACGTACGTGCATGCATCAATGGCAAGCCGCTCTAGAGCATCATACCCCTTTTCTTGGCGATCGTAAAGAGCCCTGTCAAGACATCGTATACAACACGAACAGTTTTGGGTGTTGCATGATTTCTCGAAATCGATCCTATATAACTCCAATTCTCGCAAGGCCGGTACGAATGTCCGATCCGAATACAGCATCTCATCCCCACCGTCGTTGTCCTGGGGTTCCCCGAGGGAAGGACCAAGCATTCGTATCAAACCATCCATGTTGACTCGGGACAAATCAATGTACCGCAACTCGTCCAGGTGTCCAAACGTCTCTGTCCAAAACGCTGATGAAAGAGAAGTGTTGGTATCAAACTTGAGTTGGAGGCTTCGAAGGTTTGTAAGGGGCATGCTACAACAAACGCCACGAATGAGCGTCTCGCGATCCTTTGACAGTGACGTCGATAGCACAATGTCAACCTTGAGCGGGATGTCGCAGTCCCAGTCCTCGTTTAGCCGACCGAGTGAATAGGATGTGGCATCCAGGGAGAATGCACGAAACCCATGACGATCGACGGTGCTAAAGACGAAGCCTACCATCGATGACACAGTTTCAACGACGCAAGTACGGATGATGGGAACGAGGACAGATGTTTGGTCCTCCGAGGACGACATGAAGCGTTTCGCGATAAGGGGGTAAATCGGCGTGTAATTATCATCGAAAGGTCGAAAAGTGCATCGCAACCTGACTTCCGTTTTCATCGGAAGCTCAAAACAAGCCAACAGATGGATGGTCATGGGTAGCGGGGCTACGATCGAAAGACGGGAGAGTCGAGGAAAATGGAGTTTTTCTGGTCCTTCAAAAAGCTGCTCGGTGGAACCGGCAGAGAGGGCATTCTCGAGATGAAGGTGCGCCATGTCCTTCATACGGCTGAGAGCGAGCTTCAAGTCCGCAAGTGTCGCCCGAGAGGAAGGACTAAGATCACGCAGTCTGAGAGATGTTAGACCAGACAGTGTCGGAGAAATCAGCGGGAATGAAAAGCTCGTGAGTTCCAGTTTCCGTAGGGCTGGGGTGTCCCCGTCGAATAACGTTCCCGAGACTAGCGTGGGCTCTCCGAAGAACATGGATTCCTCCAGCGAGATGCGCAATTCTTGTAGAAGCGGAGCACGTGTAGAAAACAGCGGGAAAATACGGTCGGCTTCCTGACGCGTGAGCCGCAGGTTAAGATTCTGGATGCGGTGTGCTTGAGCTGCCATCCTTTCTAAAAGATGCAACTCTTCCGACCGCTTTGAGCCTTCGGCATCCATGTAAAATCTCAACGATGATGCTTTTGACCTAGTGAGTAACTCATCCGTCCAGCAGCGCGAGGACGCGAAAAGGAACGACCAGAGGGTCGGACAACTTAGTGCAACTTCTCGCCAGTGACGGCAGACGTAGGATACATCGACCCAGTCTGGTATACCGCGTCCCGCGGTTCGATTCCGTTTGTGATGCTGTGCATAATGGACGAATACGGACGCAAGAATCTCGGGTGGAAGGCGACAAATGGGCGAGAGGGTATTTCTCTGGGTGCGGAGGTTGCATATCACCAACGTTAATGCGGCGATCTCGTCGTCGAGATGTGCTTGGGCCTCTAGCAAGGGGTGGGGTGTGGGTGTAGGCGAAACGGTAGGGACCATCGGCAGTGCTAGATTGATCGCTGAGCACGGCCTGCTGGGGAGTTACACGAACGACGTACTTGAAAAATTATTTCTAATGAAATGTGGTGGTCCAAGCTAATAACGTAGTGGTATTTTTCTTTTTTGACAGCGCGTATATATGTGACAGCCGCTTAGACACGACGGCGAACACACTATAGAAGACACCTGCCGTGGCAAGTGGCCCATCATACATGACGAGGAGCTCAATGCCGCTGTTGGGAGTGATGGTGCTTTGTTATGCTTGGACCGACGTCGTGAGACCCGTCACGGTTTATCCTTCCTCATGACCAAGGAAGAACTTCCAGGACTTGGAGCGGCGAGACGGACGCCGCCTAGCGTCTCTTCGAGAGTCACAAAAGCAACCACTTTCGCTCTGGCAGCCCTCGCGATCACGGTCTTCGCGAGTTTCACCCATAAGCACCTCTGGCAGTGGTTTACATCTCCCCATCCAGCGGACAGGAACTTATGTCCCCAGGTGCCCGAGCTGATTCCAGAAAAAAACGGCCCGTTATGGGAGACACTGACCGACGTTTATGGGACGGAAGCGTTTCAGTCAAAGGCAGTTGACTGGCTTTCTGGAGCAATTCGGGTCCCGTGAGTCTGGTAGCAGGTTGCAAGCGACACAGTTCAAATGTTCACGCATGGATGGTTTCAACTTTCAAAGGACTGAATCTTATGATGATATGGGCCCGGTAGGTGAAGACCCAAGCTGGGACAAGTTCGCCGCGTTCCATGATTATCTATCAAGGTCGTTCCCTCTGGTGTACGCCATCTTGATATAGCCATCATCGTTGCAGCATTGATACTCTCCCAGGCACGCTAACCTCGAATTAACCAAGGTCAATACCTACGGTCTAATATACGTATGGAAGGGTTCAGATACCACACTGAAGCCCTTGTTATTGGCTGCCCACCAAGGTTCGAAAAGGCGATTTACAATCACTCGTGTCCCACGTTCTTCTCTAGACGTTGTACCTGTGGAGCCCACGACTTATGATAGTTGGACCTATCCACCGTTCTCGGGCCATTTCGATGGTGTGTTCTCGAGACTTGTTCAGTATCATCACCTATTAGATGTCGTTCTCAGGTAACTTGATCTGGGGACGAGGTGCCGCTGACGACAAGAGTGGACTGATCGGCATATTGTAAGAATCCTTTGACTGTTTTTTGAGCATTATCGAGCCCAACAGGTCGGCGATGGAGACCATGTTGGCAAATGAGCATCAACCGGTACGAACAGTAGTGCTTGCATCGGGGTTCGACGAAGAATGCGGTGGATTCTACGTAAGGCGAACGCAATGTATGCTTGACCTCATGTCGACCTCGTGTAGGGTGCGCAACATCTGGCGGCAGAGCTGCTCGAAATGTTTGGCGAAGATGGGTTTGCCATGTTGGTTGACGAAGGTGGTGAGACGGACGAGCCCTGTGGGAGGTACAGGCTGTTGACCAACATTGCAGCTGGCTACGGGGAGCAGTATGGACAAGTCATTGCCACCCCAGGTATCGCAGAAAAGGGTTCAGTTAATGTCATGATCGAAGTTAGCACCCCTGGAGGACACTCTAGCCTGCCTCCTCCTCATACGGTGAGTTGCAGACGGCCATTCGTTCAGTGTGTTGACCGTTGGTTGCAGGGTATCGGCTTACTGGCACAGTTCCTTGTTTCCATTGAAAGCAATCCTTTCGATGCTCATCTGGTGAGTGGTTAAGGACGTACCTCTGGAGGGATCAACGATCGTTTCGCAGGCACGGGGTTCGCCGATGTACAAAAGCTTTCAGTGTTTGGCGCAATATTCACCGAACTTGCCTAGTTCATTGAGGAGGAATATCATCCATTCTGAGCACTCTGACGAGGCGTTACTGTCCGCGGAGAAAGAACTGTTTAAAAATGCGATAACGAAAGACCTCGTGGGTACAACTCAAGCGATTGATCTCGTTCAGGGTGGAGTGAAAGTGAATGCACTTCCGGAACGCGCCTACGCGATTATCAACCACCGTATATCGGTCGAAAGGTGAGAGTTCCAACAGATGCATTCTCGACACGTATTGACAATCAATGGCTAGTTCTGTGGCTGCTACACTGTACCGGGATGCCGAGACGGTCAGGTCAGTGGCACATGAGTATAATTTGTCGTACGTTGCGTTTGGCGAGGTTGACGTTGACGTGGGTGGGTATGGGACGGTGAATCTCACAACAGCACGCGGAGTTGGGCTGGAGCCGGCGCCAGTTACGCCGACCGAAGGGGGATCTGAGCCTTATCGGCTGTTGTCAGGGAGTATCAAGGCAGCGTACAATTCCCACCGAGGACTTTCAGGAGGTGAACATATCATTGTTAGCCCTGGAATAATGTCAGGAAATACTGGTAGGTAGGTGGTTGTGAGGGGTGTTCTGGCTGACAGAGAGATGGCAGACACCAAGTTCTACTGGAACTTGACGCGTCATATTTTCCGATATGGACACACGGAAGGGGCAGCTGGCGGGACACTGCTCCGGGGGGTGCACACCGTCGATGAAGGTGGGTAATGAAGAGGAGTGCGTGCATGTCTGACATGTCACTTCAGCTCTATCTGCATCGAGCTTTATGGAGATCATTCGGTTCTTTAGCGCACTCATGCTAAACGTTGATGAGTCCTTGTTAGCGTAATCCGTGATTACCTAATGACACCCGTTACCGAGTCGGAGAAATTTATCCACTTGAATTGTTTCATTTGCTCGCGTTCGTTGACCCATCCCCTTCTTTTTTTTCTTCTTCTCTTCCTTCTCGTCGGTCATGCATCGCAATACCCTCGTCGTTCTTTTCGCCCTCCTCGTCGTCGTCGACGCCAACGATCGCCATGCTCGTCTCGCGAAGAGACAGTCCGTCTCCTCCTCCTCTGCGTCTTCCTCCTCTGCGTCTTCCTCTGCCTCCATTTCTTCCTCCTCTTCCAATTCTACCTCTGCTTCCGCCACCCCATTCGGCACGTCGATACCCCCGCTCAGCCAGATCACATCTGGCATGCCTTCCCCCACCACACTCCCTGTCGCGGCCACTTACTCAGCTGGAACTAAACCTACGATTTCTGGCGCCCCCTCATTGCCCTCCCCCTGTAAGCACGCCCTTCTCTATTCATACCCCCAATCTCACCTTCCACAGTCGTCTTCGTTGCCAGTCAATGGCCTCCCCAGGACCAAGTCGCTCCTACTAGTGCGTCCATGTCTTGCATTGCTGTTTGCACCGTAGATCATTCCCGTTTTTAAGCTGGCTCCGAAGTCGCCCAGTGGATGACGGAATTGGATGGCTTTGATATTCCAAACATTTCTCCTACTAAAGACGGCACCTGTGCTGGTGATCCCGCCGCCGCCGCACAGGCTGTTAGTCGCGGGTGGTGGACCTGTGGTGGGCCGACCCGAGATACCGATATCGTCGCGTGCCCAAACAAGATGGAGTGGGGTGTCAGCTTTGATGACGGTCCTGGTTTCTATAGTCCGTATTCTCCCCCTTTCCTGTCCAAGCTCATTGATGTACTGACCCCCTTGTCCCTGCCCTACTTTTTCATTCAGCCCAGTATGTAGACCTTCCATCGCCATAACATCGTCTAAACATCTTTACAGGCAGCTCCTCGATTACCTTTCCACCAAGGATCTCACTGCTACTTTCTTTGTGGTGGGCTCGCGCGTCGTCGAGAGACCCCAGGTATTGATCGAAGAGTACATGGCTGGCCACGAGATTGCCGTTCACACATGGTCCCACAGAGTTAGCCTGCCTATGTTCCTTGTTGCCTTGGCATTCGCTTATCTGAGCTCAGCCCCTCACAATGCTTACCACCCCGCAAGTTGTTGCCGAATTGGGGTACACTCGCAAAGCTATCAAGCAGGTCCTTGGTGTTACCCCGATTTTATGGCGTCCTCCTTTCGGTGATATTGACGATCGCGTTCGTGCCATTTCTCTTGCTATGGGCTTGGTTCCGGTTATTTGGACTCGCATGCCTTCTGGTGCTACGTTTGATACCAACGGTAGAATATACTGCAACTCGAAACCTTCATTCTGCTCACGCCCCATTCTAGACTGGAAGGTTCCTGGTGGTGTGGTTAATGGCACACAATCCTTTGCTACGTTCCAGGCCATTCTCCAGAATGCAACAACCCTGAACACTGGCTTTGTGGTTCTCGAACATGACTTGTACGCGCAAACGGTCGACCTTGCTATTGGTTACACCCTCCCTGCCGCCGAGAACTTCAACCCCTCCATAAGTGTGAGTATCACCGACTTCTCGAATATTTCCTGCTCAAAATGATTCTGCAGTTCAGTTCAGTTGGGCACTGCAATAACATCCCCTCCACGAACCTTTACCGCGAGACGAACTTGAATTCATCGTTCCCGTACCCGAATACTACTTCGAGTGGTAATTCTAGTAGTACGGGCAGTGCGACTCAAGCAAGCTCTGCCGTGTTGAACACGGCTATATTTCTTCCGGCTATCATCGCTTCGCTGTTTGCGCTGGCCGTGTCAATGTCGCTGCTGTGATGGCTTTTAAATTTTAGTCCTATTCAGTGGCTCATGAATTAGATGATCTCTTTCTATATACTCACTAATTCCGGCCTAAACGCGAACTACATATGGTATGGATAATCCCGACCATGGACGGTAACGGTGGACTGGATAAAATTTTTGCTCCTGCTTAGTTTTTTTTCTTTCTTCTGTAACTAGTTCGCTTATGAAACTGAGATTTCAACTGTTCGGATGGACATTTGTATGCGGTGATAGCCGAGGCGTGACCCCCAAGCGACACACCAAAGCCCTCCTCCGCCTTGGTCGATCCAGACGCACTGGACATGTCCTCCCTCGTCACGGCGGTCCGCACAAGTGACGTTGCCGTTTTATGCGCCTTCATCCACTCACGGCTTTGTATTTAGGGTTTCTTCAAGCAATCAGATCTGTCAATCCACAAGGTCGATGGAAGATCCTTGTCGTAGACGACCACTCGCAAAAGCTATTGGGCTCTGTGCTCAAACAGTTCGATATCTTAGAGGAAAATGTCAATCGTACGCAGTATTCTTACCTCAATCCGGCCTTCTAATGCAACACATCCAGTCATTGAGTCGATTTCCAACTACCGAGAGCCCCAGCAATTCGAGGCTGTCTATATTATCATGCCCACGACTCAAAATGTCGACAGGATCATCAAGGATTTCTCGGGAAAACAACAGTACCTCGGCGCTCACTTGTTCTTCATCGAGGGTGCGTCTCTGTGTTATTTGGACCGCTTCGTGTGATGAGACTCGTGTAGCTCTCTCCGAACCATTGTTTCAACGTCTGACTTCATCCCCCGCGGAGCCTTTCCTCCGGGGGCTGCAGGAATTGTTCTTGAACTTTTGTGGTAAGCACACCTTTAGGAACATACTCTTCGGTTCTATATTAATCAGGTCCAATACACGGTCACAGCGGTGGAAGCTCGAGCGTTCTCTCTCAACGCACCAAGCCTTTTCTTCAGTATTTATAGCCCACCGCGAAACGAAGCCGCATTTAGGACAGCTCGGTCAAGGTTAGAGGAAGAGCTCTTGTTCGTGAGCAAGACGGTATGTATCAGCTGCCCCAACTCTCGTTGCCCGTTCATGCCCGGCGGTGATAGATCACGAATCTATGCATCACCCTCAACGAGTTTCCTTACGTTCGATACTACTTCCCTTCCCATCATCTTCCATTAGGCCCTCTCCAACCTCATGCGCAGACACGAGCTCCTCCTCCTCCTGAAGGAAGCAGTCGGTGGCGGACTAACCTTGCCCGAGGCGATGCTGCACGTGCTTATGAGACCGCTGACACCGACTTTGTAACCAAGGTATTGGCATTCATGGTACAACGAAATCTGGACGAGCACAAGCGCACCAACCCAGATTTCCCTGTGAGCATTTTTCATCGCGTTGCCGCAGTCAATGTAATGTCTCAATGACACAAATTAGAAACCTACGGACCCACCTCGACCCAGAGGCGCGCTCATCATCACCGATCGTTCAATGGATGCTGTCGCTCCGTTGATCCACGAATTTACATACCAGGCTATGTGTAACGACTTGCTGTCGATAGAGGATGGAACAAGATACACGTACGTTCTTGTCGCAAGTGAATGAGTCGCTGACCTATCCCAAATTTCCAGATATAAATTCCAATCCTCTCTCGGTACATACGAAGATAAGACAGCCACTCTTTCCGAATCTGATACGGTTTGGACGGCTGTGAGACACATGCACATGCGAGAAGCGATTGATAAGCTTATGGCCGACTTTAATAAATTTATGGAAGAAAACGCTGGGTTCAAAGGGTAATTCCTGCTTGTCATACAATCATATTTGAGTTTCTGACGCTATCACAGAGAAGGAGCTGCTAGCTTGAACGATATGAAGGATATGCTTGCAAACCTTCCTCAGTACCAAGAGCAAAGAGAAAAGGTATGCTCGTATGACCGATGATGGGCTACATAAAATCGATAAGCTGCTGCGATAGTTTTCACTACATCTCAATATGGCTCAAGAATGCATGGGCATCTTTGAGAAGGACAAACTCTCGCAAGTTGGCAATGTTGAGCAGGTGCCATCGTTTCGCTCGTTACTTCTGTTCGATTTGAGTAATTTTCAATCAGTGCTGCGCGACTGGGATGACTGCTGAGGGCAAATCTCCGAAAACGTTGGTTGAGGAAATGGTACCGCTTCTGGACAGCCGAGATACCATGTAAAGTTCTGGGTTGCACTCCGACCTGTCCCGCGCTGATGCTCTTTATATTTCCAGAAACTCGAACAAAGTTCGTATGGTCGCTCTCTATATCATGCACCGGGATGGCGTTCCCGACGAGGACCGTCGACGGTTATATCAGCATGCTCGCCTTGGGATGACAGACCAGGATGCAGTGAACTCGTTGTCGCTTCTTGGTGTGCGGATAACTAGAGTAAGTTGCCTTGTTTTGAACCAGCTTTTCTTAACGAAGCTTCAAACCACAGGGCCCTACAGATAAGGATACGAAGAAGAAGCTCAAGCAGAAAGTATCCAAAGAGGAAGAGTACGATCTGTCACGGTATAAACCGCTCCTCCGCACGGTTATCGAAGTACATACTTGTCCTTTGCGATTTTGCCTTATCCGTTAACATTGCCCCTAGGATCATGTAAGCAACAAGCTCGACACATCACTCTTTCCTTACGTCAAAGACGCACCGTCCGCTACGACCCCCATAGCGAGCAAGGCACCGGCAGCTCTAATGCCCACTTCTTCCCTTCGTAGTGCAAAACCAAGTTGGCACAAGCCGGTACAATCAAACGCTCCGGTCGATAATCGCCAGCGTGTGATTGTATTCATGACTGGCGGCATGACTCACTCGGAAATGCGAGAATGTTACACACTGAGCGGAATACTTAACAAAGACATTTATATCGGTGCGTCAACACATGCTTGTATTTCCTGTATCGCTGAGCCGGGGGAATAAACGGCTAGGGTCCACGCATACAATCACCCCTCGGCAGTTTGTAGATGACCTCAAAGTTCTTGAACTCGGTGGTGTTGGATCTCGTACAACACCTAATGGAATCTCTTCGAATACTGCTCATCAATCCTATCAAGAATATTATGACCAGAAATATTTTACGGCCGACCCGACTCCTCCACAGCGTCCGACCCTTACCGTACCGAAGGATTCCGGATTGTCTCGCGGCGGAAAGCTCTCTAAATCCAGTCCGACTTCGCCGTATGCTGCCAGCTCGACGTCAATCAGCACCACCGCAGCAGCCACAGCGGACGAGAAGAAGAAAAAGAAGAAAGGATTCTTTCATTTTTAATGAGTTTTTGTATTCTTTCGTTCTGACGCTTCTTTTGCTGTGACCGTGACGAATTCGCCGACGGTTAGCCCCTTAGATGCTAGTTGAATGATACCTAGTCTGACAATAATCGGGTGGTCTTGCATTGGAATATACCCGGGGTTAATTGGCTTTACGTCCTGACGCTTGGAACGAAAATTAAAATTAAAAGAGTGAGCACCAGAAGGTTGAAAAAAAAACTTGTCGCACCATGGGCCTGGCCGGGAATTGAACCCGGGACCTCCTCGATTCAGGAAACCCTAACAAGGAATCATACTACTAGACCACCAGGCCGGTAATTGACGACCAGAATGGAAAGATTACAAAAGCCCAATCGACGCACTGACGCGTCCTCCGTCTTACGCGTCTGGTTCGAAGTTCCTTGTCATCATTCCCCATGGATGCACAAGCATCAACATCGTCTGGTGCGATAGATCAACGAAGAAAAGATGCTCTTAAGAGCTATCGTGAGGTACGCGCTACCTCACATATATTCGTGTTCCACATACCTAAAGATGTCCCCAGAAAATGCGGACGCATGACAATATCAGCCAGAGTTTAAAGAATCGTCAGTTTATGCCACCCCTGCGTCGGGATTGATCCCATGGCTGAATGTGATGCAGTTCGATTTTCGTTGAAGGCGCTGGAGAAGGATTTCGCGCAGACGGAGAATGACATTAAAGCCGTTCAGTCGGTTGGTCAAATCATTGGTGAAGTCATGAAGCAACTGGACGATGAGAGATGTAAGATGGTCCTTGTTCTTTCATGCATACCCATCTACCCGACCTCTAGTTATCGTCAAGGCCTCTTCTGGTCCTCGCTACGTTGTTTCATACCGCCCGGCGTTGTCAGCGGCGAAGCTCAAATCAGGGACTCGCGTGTCTCTCGACATGACGACGCTGACCATCATGCGTATTCTTCCACGAGAGGTTGACCCCCTGGTGTACAAAATGAGCTTGGAAGATCCAGGTGGAGCGTCCTTTGCGGGTATCGGTGGTCTTGGTGAGCAAGTCCGCGAGTTGCGCGAGGTGTGTCTTCGTTGTGCATCTTCATTATCCCCGGTTTGTCAATGTGCAATGTCAGGTCATTGAACTTCCCCTTCTTAATCCCGAGCTCTTCCTTCGCGTGGGTATCAATCCTCCGAAAGGTGTCCTTCTTTATGGCCCTCCGGGGACGGGCAAAACACTTTTAGCCCGAGCGGTAGCAGCAACCCTCCAAACCAATTTCCTGAAAGTTGTCTCATCTGCCATCGTTGACAAGTACATTGGTGAATCAGCTCGAGTTGTTCGTGAAATGTTCGGATATGCCAAGGATCACGAACCTTGTGTTATTTTCATGGATGAGATAGATGCTATCGGAGGCAGGAGGTTTTCGGAAGGGACGAGCGCGGACAGAGAAATCCAGAGAACCCTCATGGAGGTAAGTGCGCTTCATGCAGATGCGGCACCGTCGTGTTGACAGCAATAAGCTACTCAACCAAATGGATGGATTTGACTCGCTTGGAAGGACAAAGCTTATCATGGCGACGAATCGACCGGATACCCTGGATCCTGCACTTTTGCGGCCTGGACGTCTTGACCGAAAGATCGAAATCCCACTTCCCAACGAACAGGCGCGATTGGAAATTTTGAAAATCCACGCGCAGCCGGTGAACAAAAGTGGAGAAATTGATTACGAGGCAATAGTGAAGGTGAGTACCCCATGTGATCTACAGAGGTACAGGTATTGAAGTGCCGCATCTGTAGCTTACAGACGCTTTTAACGGCGCTGATCTGCGAAATGTTGTCACGGAGGCGGGGATGTTTGCTATTCGTGACGATCGGTACGTTTACGTGTCTAAAGCATTTTGTAATTAACCATGGCCTATTTAGCGAGTATATTGTCCAAGAAGATCTCACCAAGGCTGCACGCAAGGTCAGCGACGCCAAGAAACACGAGAGTATGTCTTCAGGAACTGCATCTTTTTTCATGTCTGAAGGTTTCTTTTCTTTTTTTCAGCCAAATTGGAGTATTCTGCATAGATTGTCTCCATCCACGCAGCATGTATCATACCGTATCCGACGACTCTTTGTTTTGTCTTTGCAGTCTTGATCACGTAAGCAGATTGGTGGACAGCAACAGATTTCGCCGCAGGACCATTTGCAAGTCCGAAAAACAAAAATATGCAAGACGGAAAGGTAAAAACGGACGGTCCGGAGGATTGCGCCAAAAGCTTGCATGCTGGGCCGGCGAAACTCTGGAATTGACTTGGGAAAAGTCCGACCTTTCAATGTTCTTGTGAACAGTGTCGGTCTGGTGACCCACCCATCTAGGATTGCTGGGGTGAAGCAATACCGTTGTTCCGCCCCAGTAATCCTCTTTTAGATGGGCTGGTCGCCAGGCTAAAGACCAGTTTCGCGTCATGTTTGGGCCACAATACACCGCAAATCACAAAAATCGTATGATTTTCCTTTCGAAACGGATGAAGTACTTTACTCTACTGTAAGGTTCCAACTAACGCCAGGCGGCATATCGCAGTAAGGCATGGTCGGCACCCGACAGCATCTCTAGGATATATATTCTCATCACTCGCCCACCAGTCCATGTGACTCCCAATGGTCATGTTGTCATGGCCAGCTCGGCAGTGCTTATTTAAATCATGATCCTACTAGATATCCTCCGCACCAGATCATGATCCTAGACCCGACGACACCAGAAGCTGCAAGGCGTTTCTTGGCTTTCATCAATGCATCACCAACACCTTTCCACGCTATTCGGAATGCTATCGTACGTTTAGAAGAGATTGGATTCCAAAAAGTATGTCTTACTTTCCTCAGACGTGAATCAACCATCTGATCAAATGGCCAGGTAGCGGAGGTCGATGATTGGGAAAAACACGTCGAACCCGGCGGAAAGTACTACTTCACGCGGTATTACGTTCCAACTTCTTACTCGTTTTCTCGCTCATCGCATGTACTTCTACTTCAAGAAACCAATCTTCTCTGCTCGCATTTACCATCCCTCCAAACTGGAAGCCGGGAACGGGTGTGTCCATTGTATGTACCCACGTGGACAGTCCCAATTTACGCGTGAGTCGCATGAAATTCTTTACCCGAGCTTGAAATATCCCTTGCGTCAGGTTCGTCCGATATCGAGGAAGAGTGATGTTGGATACCTCCAAGTTGGCGTAGAAACTTATGGATCAGGCATATGGCACTCATGGCTCGACCGTGACTTGTCTATCGCTGGTCGGGTGGTTGCCACCCGTCCAGATGGGTCTTTTCAGTCAAAATTAATCAAGGTTGTCAAGCCTCTTCTACGCATTCCGACTTTGGCCATCCACCGTAAGTATCCATCATGTTTATGCGCACGAATACTTACTACTTTCAGTTGACCCGAGTGTCGATACCTCGTTCAAGTTTAACCACGAAACTGAATTTGTGCCGATCGCCGGTCTGGTCAAAAACCAGCTTAACGCTGAGACTAAGAACCTAGACCGAGTCTCGGCTGCATCCAACATCCGGGAAAACCACCACTCGACACTTTTAACAGTTCTGGCCAATGAACTCTCCATAGCTGAAGAGGACATACATGACTTTGAATTGTAAGTGCGTCGCGTCGTGTTGAGCTTTGCCATTAAACTCTTCCAGGCAGTTGTACGACACCCAGCCCTCTGTTTTAGGAGGCTTCAACAACGAATTCATCTTCAGTCCTCGTTTAGACAACCAGTTCTCTTCGTAGGTTTGCATGCCCCATTATTTATATAGCTAATCACAGACATAGATTTTGCGCTGTAGAAGCATTGGCGAGTCACGCGGAAAGTCCTAACTTCTTTGACCTCAAGGGAAACGTGAACTGTATCGCACTTTTCAACCATGAAGAAGTAGGGAGCGTGTCGACCACTGGTGCCGAGTCATCTCTGATTCCGTCGTTCCTTGAGAGGCTCTCTCCAACGCCAGCCCTTTATTCTCAATCGGTCGCCCGATCTTTCATCGTGTCGGCGGATGTGTGCCACGCGGTCCACCCGAACTACACTTCCAAGCACGAAGACAATCATAGGCCCCAGATAAATGAAGGAATGGTCATCAAGACTAATGCTAACCAGCGCTATGCCTCCGATGTTGTTGGTACGTTCCTCTTCAAGAAGCTCCTTGAACGCAAAGGTGGAAAGGCACAGAATTATGAGGTTCGCAACGATATGTAAGTTGGTGCTTAACTACAGGTACTAGACATCATGAAAACACATTTTCAGGTACTGTGGGTCTACTGTGGGTCCACAGCTCTCCAAACTTGGCATCCGTACAGTAGATGTTGGCAATGCAGTGCTATCGATGCATTCCATAAGAGAGACAGGGGGCTCACATGATGTTCAACATGCCATTGATGCATTTAGTTCCTTATTCGAGGGATTCGCAGAGCTTGACAAGTCACTTGTGGTCGATTGTTAGAATTATTAGGCAGATGCATAGCATTTACTACTAGTATATGTATGTGTGCCAATACGCTATGCTAAACGGTTCTGATCACGTAAGCAGATACTGTATTACTCCAGCACCACCACTAGCAACTTTGAATCTGTTCGCCTCACGAAGTCAACGGTGAGTCCTCGTACGCCTGAACCCATTTTCTGCAGGCGTATCAAGAGATTTTGTGGTTAACGTCCATCATGGGTCGAAGAAAGCGCCAATTTCTCGACGATGGCGAGACTGACTCGGGTGCATCTGATTCGGACACTGACTTTCACCCAAACAACGACGACCCAGACGCGAGGGACGAGCGTGCGCTTTTTGAGGACCCATACAGATACAAACGAAGGCGCGTAAACGGGAAAGAAAGTACTATCTATGGCATATTCGGAGATGATGATGGAGATGGTCGAAAGGACAGCGCGACGCAAAAGAAAACCGACTGGACGAAGGCCCCTGCATTTGTATCTGGAAATAAGGTTGATTTGAAGAAGGAAATGATTGGAAGGGGGAATGAAGTAGTCCCGGATGTCGAGGGTGATAGTTCGGACAGCTCAATGGACAAGGTTTCGGATGAAGAAGCAGAAGGGGATGAAGACGAAGACGAAGACGACGAAGACGAGAGGGAGGAGGAAGAGGAGGAAACGGCGGAGGCGCAAGAGGAGGAAGAGGAGGCGAAGGATGTTGAGGACGAGGACGAAAAGGAAGAAGAAAATGAACCGGAGTCATCTATCATCGCGCCTGCACCGACAAGGCGCGGCCTTGGTGCGTCTGCCCTACCCACTGCTTTTGGTGCTCCTCTTCGTGCACCGCGTGCTTTTGTTCGCAGCGAGTCTTCATCTGGTCCCGCCTCCCAATGTAGTACTCCTCTTCCCGCTCACGAACAAGCGCATTTCCATAAAATCGGAGGCTCCCTGGGTGCCCAAATGCTTGCTAAGATGGGTTGGAAAGCGGGCACTGGTCTAGGTGCAAGTGGAGAGGGCATTGTCGTCCCAGTTGAAAGCAAGTTGCGCCCGAAGAACGTGGGTATCGCTTATAAAGGCTTCAAAGAGAAGACAGAGCAATCCAGGTTGGAAGCTAGGAGAAGGGGTGAAATTATCAGCGACGACGACGAATTGACGCCTGCCTTGAAAAAGGAAAAAGAGGCGAAAGAAAAGCGGTCAGATGCCTGGAAGCGGCCAAAGAAGACCAAGGTCAAAGTCGAGCACAAGACGTACGAGCAGATCATGGCAGAAACTGCACAAGAATCATCGGTTCCAAATATTGGCCCGATTATTGATGCTACTGGACGGGAGGTGAGTACTAGAGCATACAGGTTTTGACTTTCGCCTTTTGTTGATATACATGCCTTAAGCCGCGTGAACTGGCTTCATTGGCCGAGATTTCTATGGCGTCATGGACGCCTTCGACAGATCCAACTCGGATGCCAGAAGTTCGACATAATCTGCGACTCATTTCCACCAATTGCAAGACAGAACTTGACGGTCTTGCACGCGAAGCCAAAGGCCTTGAGAGTCGTAAACGATTTCTTGTTGAAGAGGACGCTCGATTACAGCAAAAAGTTAATGCCGAAGCCGAGTGTACGTGTCGCTGTGAGCTCTCCCGCCGACGAATTCTGACAGTGTCATTCGTGCAGTAATCTCACGGCTGCAGCAAATATCTCTTGTAGTAGACGAGATCAACATCAAGTCTAGGGATCTTGCTTCGGTGTATGAAGCTTCACTAGAAGATTTCTCACCACTTTTCTCGAGGTTGCTTCAATTCCCCGCAGAATTTGATCGATACCGACTAGATGAGATTGTTGTCGCTGCCATCGCTCCGATTGTTCGACGGATAGTAGCGCAGTGGGATCCACTTCTTGACCCCTCCACCCTCGTTTCGACCTTCTGCACTTGGAAGCAAGTCCTCAAAGTTAATACTATTGAAAAACCATCGCAAACACAAGTTTGCCTGTATGGAGCTGCGGTCGTGTCTTTCCCTCCCATTGTTGAGAAACCAATGACACCGTTCGAATCACTTCTATGGAATGTCTGGCTTCCTAAAGTGCGGACGTCTATCAACAATGAATGGGATCCCTGCGATTCCACACCCGCAATCAAGCTTTATGAAACTTGGGCCTCCTTCCTCCCTGCTTTTGTACGCGACAATATGCTTGACCAGCTTATCCTCCCAAAACTTGCCAAAGCTGTCTCAGAATGGAACCACAAGCGAAGCTCCGTCCCTCTTCAGTCACTCGTGCTTCCTTGGCTGCCTCATCTCGGTCTACGTGTCGACACTGTGCTTGACGACGCGCGCAGGAAGGTCAAATCTATGTTGCGTGGCTGGCTAGCAACGGACGGTCTTCCCGAAGACCTCGCGGTGTGGCGGGATGTCTTCGATACTGTTGAGTGGGACAATCTCATGCTCAAATACGTTGTTCCGAAGCTTGCGTCCCACCTCCGTGAGGAGTTCCGCGTAAACCCACGCGCACAAGAGATGCGGCCACTCACCCAGGTACTCCACTGGTCTTCTCTCCTCCGAGATACAATCATGAGTCAACTCTTGGAAGCGGAATTCTTTTCAAAGTGGCTTGATGTATTGTACATCTGGCTTACCCAGCCGCGTGTGAGTTTCGAAGAGGTCGCTCAGTGGTATGCGTTCTGGAAGGGCGTTTTTACGGAGGATATTTTATCTCTGAAAGCTGTTCAAAAGGGATTTACGAGAGGGCTACAGTTGATGAACGAGGCGATCGAACTAGGTTCTGACGCACCTACAAGATTAAAGCGTCCCGATACCAAGGTGGAGGGTACCGCTGCCGGAATCATTAAGGGGACCGCTAAAGCCACTGCACCACCGTCTCGCGCGGTCGAGATCACATTCCGTTCCATCGTGGAAGAATTCGCTGCAGAGCATAATCTATTGTTCATGCCAACAGGACGTGCACATGAAACATCACGGATGCCGCTATTCAGAGTTACAGGGCCGAGCGGTAAAGGGGGGGTGTTAGTTTATGTTCAAGACGATGCAGTATGGGCCCCAGAAGGCGACGAGTATCGAGCCATCACCTTGGAAGACATGGTACTAAGAGCTACTAAATGAATTACCACTTTTTTATCTTGTAGCCTTATTTCACAGTAGTACAGGGTAAATACCAGCACTAGTTACTTCTCATCAACATTTCGATTTGAAGGAGTGGTACATAAATGACAAAATGACAATTGAGGAGCATTTCTCTCCTCTTTTCATTTATAAGTTTGTTGCATTCATGAAGTTCTTGCGTGTATCATTGACAATAGCAGAACAACCGTTTGACGGCACCTTATAATAAGGACTACAGGCGTAACTCCATTATATAGAGCATCGACTGATCATGAATGGAAACCGAGCTCGTGCAAGGCCTGTGTGTCTATCCTCAATCCGTCGAGGGTGGTCATGGTCATAGCAAAATCATGTCGGATTCCGTTTGCGCCCTATCATCTGGAAATTTATAATCAGGGTAATAAGATATATCTACGGCGATGGTGAGTGGTGAGTGTTTGTGTATGCGACGAATAATATGTGGATAATTGCTGAAGCTTTGAAGCTCACATGAGCCGGGCCGGGGTTCACGTTTATCACCATTGACGGCAGCTACAGGTATGCTCTTGCGGATCTGCGTGCCATCTGCGACATTTAAGCGGTGAGCATCCCATCTGACAATCTAATCAGGACACACCTCAATGACCTTCCACCCCCCAGTAATTTCGTCAGACATCTCTTCTGCTACCCGCGTAATCACGGCTGCATAAGTGCACTGCTCTACACGGTTCTCCGCGCCAATTACAACCTCTCGCGAAACGGCGTTTCTGAACAGCAGAACCTCCTGAGTAGCAAATGTGACGACAAAGACTGGAATGGAATTCTCAAGGATTTTTCCATCCGACACCTTAGAATCAAGTCAGAGAAGATTATGGTGGTAAAACGATGCAGCTTACATCAACTTGTCGTATGTCAAGAACTTTGCTGTCACTGATCAGTCCCTGGCGAAGATACTGTTCCATTGTTGCCCACAACACATTGTATGTCTTTGCAATTACCATAATTTAGTAGCCTGAATAACTGAAAAAAAAGTGCTTACAGCTTCAGAGCACCATCTCATCAATGCTTCGCGGTCAGCAGACAAATACGCATCCACGACTTCCGGTACAATATATTCCCTTAGCTCTCTTTCGAATGCTTCGCGCGAAAAGAGTGGGTCAAGAGATCTCATCATGCGCGTCACTTGAGCAACTTCGTTCTCTTCAAACCAGGACCCAATCGTCGAAGTCACAGCACGTAGGGGGGTAACAAGAGGAGATTCAGACTCTTGGTAAGCAACATGCAGAGCAGATATCCGTTGCATGACAGGATTCGATGTTTTGAAATTCTCCCATGCTTCTTGTCTTGCAGACGGTTTCACGAATACGAGTGCTTGGCCAGCTCTGGAAAGGCACACTGAGAGTCGACGGGCGCGGCACTGAAGAGCTTACTCAAGATTCTCTGCAACAGCGCGCCGTTCGAAAAGGCCAGCTTTTTCGAGACGCTTTTGGCGTCGCAACCTTCGGGCCTCTTTGTCCTCAAAGCCAGCATGCTTTGCAGAACCAGAGTCATCAAGGGCGTCGACGAGGGTCTCTGCCAGAGTCTTGTATGCAGCTGTATTGCGGATGGGTTCGGTCGTATGGGCAATAGTGCTGGAAAGAGTGTTGGTAGCACGCGATATCTAGTGAATTTAGACGCAAGAACGGAAAATAGGGTGTTAAGATCAACTTACTGCACGCATGATCTCACTTTCCTCCATGGTCTTGAGTGCTTCGGAAACAGCGTCACCAACCTTGACGCCGGTCTTTTTGAGTTCCTCCGCTGCCGCTCTCAGACGCGGGTTTTCTTTAATGCTTGAAGTCAACTAGGAGATTGGTGGTGAGAAAAACATTGCAAGCAGAAGAGACTAAATCAGTACCCTAGCACGCTCGTAAACGTCTCTAGCACGTTTCATAGCCTCGGAATCCTGTAGCTTGTCCACGTCACCCTGTAGCTGCTTGACGTTGTCCTGCAATTCCCTGTTCTTGCGGAGTTCTTCACGAAGGACTTCGACAAAGGTCTGAAAAGGAGATTTTGGGGGTTCATTCTGGGCGCGTGAGGATGCATGAAAGGAACGGGAAGGGAGGCATATCCGGAATGGAGGTGGAAACGTCGACGATACGCAGCGGACACGCTGAGCGACCAGGAAACTTCGGACGTGACGAGGTAGCATAATTTAAATGACGTTCAAGAAAGACAAGAGACAGCAAAAAAAATTCAATTAATTTCATGCAAGGTTATCAACCACGTGACATATCCCAAGATACATTGCGCATATCATTACAGTGGAAACATAATGGCACTCAACGAACTTGTTGCGTAGCGGGAACACCTTTTGGAATAGGTGCATGCGGAACAGGCGCGTGTGGCGCCTTCACTTTGATGCCTATTGGGGGAATTAGAATGTGGAGCTGTCCCGCTCAGAGGTTTCGCAGATGCCCACCAAGTTCTTCGCAGAGAAGGTCAGCTCCTTTCTCGCCTACCAACAAGGCAGACGAATAGGTATTCGTGCCGAGGTTGTCCTACCCCAGATGAGTACAACAAAATCTATGAATGAAAAACATGCAACGCACAGGGCAGATACTCAAGTCGACACACTTCAAGTTCTGGGTGCCTAGTGCATGGCGTAGGTTAGCCTTTGCAGTATTATTCACATGTCTCATTTTACCATAAACGTTCAGTCGACCGTCAACAACCCCACCTTGCTCGCGAGGCTTCATTGCTAAGGAACAAGTCAAACTTCGTTATAGGCCTTCAAGGCAGAAAAATTACCGCATGTGCCAAGACTGTGCCAAGTAGTCTCGACGTGATCTACAACATCCTTAACGATCTGTTTTCATTGGATGCAATAATGCGGAACGCACCAGCAATCCAATTGTCGATGGCCTCATCGTCCTCCTTCGAGTATTTAATGTCATCATGGACTTTGTGAGGGTCGTACGTTTCTCCAGGTTTGTGCCATGTACCCATGTGAATGCCAACGGTGAATCCATTGGGCAGTAATTGCTTGGCGGTCCTGATGTCAATATCCTTGGCCGCAGCAGAGGAGGCGGGATGGAAATGAGGATGATGCGAGGTAAGTTCGCCTCGGAAGGCTATCGAACTCGTCGTGAAAAACAAGCTTGCAAAGAAATGTCGTGACTCCTACCATCCATGCGGCGAGCGACCTCGCGAGTTTTCTTGTAACTCCAGCGTATAGGGGCAAAATCAGCCTTGTTGTTCATGAAACCGCTGTCAAAGTAAGGTTCGACGTATGGGCTAGATGATACGATGTGGATCTGTTGGACTGTGCTGAGAAGCTGTGACCAGACACAGAATATAATGACCTGCCTTTCCACGGCTGGCAGGGTATTCCTTGAGGAGAATGTCAGTTGGAGCTTGCAAACGCTACTTTATCCGATTTCATACCAAGTATTGGAACCTGCATGGCAGTAGTCAGCGGTCGACCTAGGAGATCCTATCTAGTCATACTTACATAGTCAGGTACTTCCCAGGGGGAAGCAATGAATGATCAGCGTAAGCTGACGACGTAAAATGAGATGAGTTGAACCGAATCGAAAACAAATGAAACAAACCTCCGGAAACAATTGATCCAAACCTATTGCGTGATGGTTATTGAACAGACCACTAACCAAAAATCCCAAGACTCACATAACCGGCTTGTCAGGCTTATCCTTGAAGTACCTGTCCCAGAGTGCATTGAACTCGGGGCCCATTTCTTTGAGTTCTTCTTCAGTTGGGCGAATCTAAATCCTGTGATACATCCCTATCTGGCACACGCATGACTGATGACCAACCTTGAACCCAGCATCAATGGCGTTGGACGACAGGCGTGCCTTCTCGGGGCTTATCTCCCATTCAGCAAAAAGCTAATGTCACGTTTATGTGTTGAATAATAAAGCTATATAGTTCAGTCACCTCCTTCTGCGCGTTCTCGTCGCCACGCAGGAAATCATCAAGAGTGGTGCTTTCATTTGAAACACGATAAACTATTGGATTGTCAGTGCACAACGAGTGCCATGGAGGACTGGATATTTCTCACTGGATAACGTTGTGTAATGATCCTGGTAGTCTTCGCTAAACACGAGTCAGTGCTGAAATTCATCTACGCCCTATTTTGCGTTACATGTCACTCACCCGACTCCGGGAAGATCGCTGACAACATTGATGCCGAGTTGCTTCAACAAGTTGGCTGAACCAACACCAGAGCGCTCGAGGATCTAGAAGCGCGTTCGCGTAAGCTTGCAGGGCGCTATTTCTATGGTCCAAATATACCTGAGGTGTGCCCAGAGTACCAGAGCTAAGTACGACATATTTGCGGGCTCGAATCTACACACGTTCAAATACTAAGAATGTGTGCATAGCTCTAATAGTACTCACGATTGTCTCTTGCACCTCAGCATTGTTCGCACGGTTCCTTGAAGGGACGTAGGCGACACCGACCGCCTTGGTCCCCTCGAAGATAACGCGCGAAGTACGAGCATTCGTTCGCAGGTAAAGGTTGGATTGAACATCCATGACGCTGTGGACATATGCTATCGCGGGGCTCTAGCGTGATGGCCCTGCGGAGAGTGGACTAATCTCACCGGTTGCAGCATCACTACGACGACCAGTGTGTCGGTTGATATACTTGGCCCAAATTTCAGCGCCGTGTGCAGTATCGAGATCTGTTTTGCGTAAATATCTTTGACCCTCCACGTGAGTCAATATGTGTCACCTTGAATATCATCTGCCAAAAGAGGGTGGTGTAAGAGACGCGATAGGTTGAGGGATAGTTTTGCCTACCACTAAACGGAACACCGATGGCATGCGCAGCGCGTAAGAAATCTTGGGCGAGCGAAGTGACTTGACCGCCATTGCTGATGGCAATAGGGCCATCGTACCCGTGAGTATCATTGTTTACCGGCTTCTGATAATTCTCGAGCTGCATCAATCATGAATTGAAATGTTCCGTTTCATACATGATCCAACATGCGTACCCGCTTCATCAATGGGAGTAGATCTGAGGGACTAGTCAATCATTATCTAAAACACGATACAATTCTCTCACCTTTAGCAGTCCAGCCAGGAGTCTTGAAGTCATCTGGATATGATAGATTGTCACACTTGCACACATAGCAAGTACACAATATTCATGTTACCCACCCCAGTCAGAAGCGGAAGCCTATCATATCAGCCGTGTCAGAACTTAATACTGACATCTGAGGGGCACACATACTCTTGTATACATCTAAGAAATATTAATCATACGTTCACTGGCACGTTCAAAGCAGAATATCGTAGTCATACCTGGAAGTTGATGCTAGAAAATAATTTGCTAGAGTCGATGGAAATAGCACCCAATAGTTTTGTACTGACCTACTACCACCGCCTTTTGAGCGAAATACGCAAAATGAGTAACGGTCCATCTATCCCATCAATGTGTGTCTTACCCAGAATATTGGCGCACCTGTAAGACCAGGTGTCAACACCGCCTCTGAGCGTTGGCACGGAATGACAGAACTTACGGCACGATACTCTGTCTTCCTCTAAGATAAGGCGAAGGTTGCGAGTCGACGTAGAAAGTAGCCTTATCGTTTCTGGATAGTTTGTCAAGACCACCAATTCTGAAAGACTCAGTGTCTACATACATCCCATCTCGTTGCATGTTCTTTACGTAGATGCCAGGTCGGTAGACCCATGGATCGTCACGGTTGTTGGCTCCACCTACGGAGCAAGCGATAAGATAGATGTATGTCTCGGAAAGCACTCTAACCTTCAATGAGCATGACTTTCAAGTTGGGGTCAGCGTATGCCAACCGACCGGCCACCACGCAGCCTGCAGGGCCACCACTAGAGTCGGGGTAAGAAAGACGAGAAAAGGACTTGGCGTGAAATCCTCACCCACAAACGATGACATCGACTTCTCGTGGATGAACCATGGTTGAGGGGAAGAGATTAGTCTGAGGGCTTCAAAGTGATCTAGGGGGGCTTATATACCCCATAGAGCAGTATAATCCAAAAGCGGGGGTCGATATGACCAACACGAAGAAACCACGCATCGTGTTGAACGAAGGATCAGATGACATGCATGCTATTATTTTTTTGGGTAGTGTGAAGGATGAGTTCGCGCAAGAGCGGCAGACAGGGGCCATTAAAGTTGAATGCTCCACGACCAGTTTCCACGAGCTTGGGGTATCTTCGCACGACCATGATAGGATTTGGGATATAGTGTAACACGATGACGGGGTTCTCCTGTCATCACAAAGCCCACCGCCTCTCGACGTTCGAAAGATAATGCATAATCGAACGTCAAGAATAACCCATATGCAGGTGTGTTTTTCATTTGCTGGCCAAATTTGATATAAAATCGAAGAAAACGATCGATGGTCGGTCGACATCTTGTGGCAAGTTCGATGCGGTCCAACGAATACCCCACAGCTAAATTTGTGTGTGCTTTAGCTACTTTAGTGAACGATCCCGCGCCGGCAAGAATTTGATGAGTTTACGGACAGGCTGCAGTTGGTTGCCTGCAAACAAAAGAATACCAAGTGTGCTCCGGTACCCACTAGCCATTAAATCGAACTCTAGGTTATCTCAAATGACAGGACGTAAAGTCAATCAGCCATCACAGAATAAGGCTGGAAGAGGAACCATGAACATGGTTATCCCAGGACCCACACGTACCACTGTGCGAGTGATCACCGACTTCCAACGCCCTGTCTTGGCGGAAATTTATTTGAGTGTATGTTGCTCCGGCTCATAGTCCCAGGCGGATTCTAATTAGATCGAATCCCCACTACTTGGGCAGAAGTTCCACCCGAACTTCGATCAAAAGACACCGTGAGCTAGGGAAAATCAGTGTGAAAATTTACATTGAATAACAGGTCACCAACAGCAATGTGTCAATGTGGACCCGTGGTGAGACATACATAGTACCTTGTGCTGGCCTGACTCAGAGAGGGGCGGTACATGTTTGTGTTGACATTCCCCACCGTCGCTAACATTTTCATATCTCTTCCTATCTTCTAATTTGGACCGTCGTCTTCTCCTTGAGACCTCCAAAGGCGATACCCACGTTCTTCCTGCGCAACTTACTTCCAACAGGAATGATGATATCCTCCCCACTTGCACCAAGTCAGTACCCGCCCTCCAACTTATCGATAAGTATTTGCAAATCTAGAGTGCCTTCAATTTCATGGTGAAGAGCCTGTGAGTGAACAGGAAGAGGAGTACTGCGTTGAAAGCTGGGACAAGATGAAGACTCACCGCGAACAAAAGCACGTTGTACGGGCCGAGCCTGGGCAGGCCAAAGGCAGTAGGTAGATCTGACAGCTCAGACGCACCGGGGTCATGCCAAGCGCAATGATTGATGGCTCCGGTGAGTCTTTCCCTCTTCTTCCCCTTCCTTTTCTAGATCTTTCATCCCGAACCTCATCCATTGAGCCCTCCAGAGTTTTTACCTCAGCACCTGGGACAACCTCTTACCCCCTTCACCCGTTTACTTTTCAAATTGACCGATACAAATGCACTACGAATTATTTCAGTGCATTGAAGGCCATCGTCCAGTCAATTTGCCTTTACGTCATCTCTAATAAGTTGCATGCCATAGATTTTTACACGGCTGCATTTGCATCGGTATGGCTCATCGTAATGCGTACGCTCGTCTCTCGTATCCTTGGCTGGGTATTGATGCTTGGGTGGAACCGAACCAGAGGCATCAGAGTCAGCAGTATTGTCATCGAGAAGATGATCCATTATGGACATCAATCACAAAACTCCTTGATGAGTATCTGCAAATATGCGTTTCTGGCTCTTCGACGAGGGAGGGGGGGAGAAGGGAGGCCGTGGCGGGCCGCTATGAGAGGAACTGTGTGAGAACGAGTCACGCGCTGCTGTGCGGAACGGGCACGGGATGAGGACACGCCACGAGGAGCAGGAGACACGACTAGATAAACGTACGAAACAAACCAGTACTAAACGAGTCGGAGAGCCAAACGTGCTACAGGAAGAGAAACAATGAGACAGAGCAGAAGCGCGGGTGGGCGGACCAGAGCGTGCACCAACCATGATGCGTGACGTTACGCGCGGACGACAAGACAGACAGACGTCGTTGGTAGACCAGCGGTATCCTAGAGTCAGCTACCAGCAGTATTATTCATTCATGTAGTCTTGCACGCACGTGGGAGTACAGCGGAGAGATGTGTCCAACATATCAGGACTGCTAACTTATCTACTTGGTGCACAAACTGGATTGCACGCTATTAGGACGTAAGAGAAAGGAATCACAACAGATGTAATACGATCTAACTGTACACTGAGCCAACCGGCACTGCCCCCCCACATTAAATGCGAGTCCCCCTGTTCCCCCAATCCAGTGGAGAAATATAGGCCGCAACCCTTGTACGCGATTGAAACCACTCATGCAGTGTTGCCGTTGCCAGCGGCAAGTCGCAATGTCAACACACGGTCGTCAGACACCATGAGGATTTCGTCGCGACTGGTCGGTGTGTTTCTGGTGTACTGACCATACCCGCCAGCCACAGGAGGACCATACCCACCACGCCCATACATGGGCGGCGGGAACTGGTGGTACGGGTTGATTTGGTACGGCGTTGATGCGTAGTAAGCATTGTGGTGCGGGTTCGCGGTTGATGTTCCCGACGGTGGGGTATCTGCAAAAAGCAAGCGGAGGTTGTTTCCTTGGATGACTTGAGACATCTGGCCCGTTTCCACGTGTCGAATTTCCACAAATGTCGGCTCAAATGCTAGGACATACGGATATCTCATCGCTAAGGAATGCCATGTTAAGTCAAGTCACATCATTGCCCTGTTTCATACTTACCGAAGCCGGTCGGCGAACCTTCCCAATGAACCATGAAATTTGGTCGTGATCGCCAACCGCTTTTGTTGACATAGAAAGCGAATTCTTTGAACATCCAGTGTAAGTCCCAGCTGCGTCATTCCAAGCTTGCTCCTCTGCTCTTACCATCATAACATAGCAAAAATTCGTTGTCGATCCGGTAGATTGCCATTGGACGCAGGTTCTCTCGTCTCCTCACAAAGTCAAGCGATGCGTCGGCTGGATCCAATAAGCTTTGGGTATCCAAACTCTCGAGGTCAACGATTTCAAAGCCTTTCGAACAACCCACACAAAGCCTCGTTTTCAGAAAGTGTATCGAGCTCGATTCAACGGGAATATAAAACTCCTGGTTTGCGTGTAGACCAGTGAATGGAAAAGCAAAATATAGGAACGTACTCTGAAAAGCTTGAGCGTGTCATTCCCTCCCTGTAAGAGTTTGCGGAATGTTGGTTTGCTCCGTCCGCGTATATTTTGGTCAATCGGCTCGAGGGTCTTGATCGTGCTGGAGAGTGGACTCGACTTTACGACACAAACCAGCGTCTTTCCAAGACAAATACCAGCCTTGAAAAATGATGTATGTGATGATATACGCTTGGCACGCTTCAGGCCAGCCATTGGATCCATGGGATCGAGGGCTTCCAGGGGGAAAGTAAAAACCTGTCGCTCTGAGAAAGCGTGAGTCACGACCAAAAACACGGGGATGATACGTACCGGAAAGTACGATCAGGAGTTGGTATTCCTCCAAAACATCAACCTGTGAAACGTCCAGCAACGCCAAGACTTTAATGGGATCCCTATTTGATTCCCGCAGGTCCGATAGGTAGATACCATCATCTGTTCCAAAAGCTATCCTTCTTCCGTTTTCTACATCGCTCTTAGTACGATACGATCTCGATTCTTTTGATTCCAACTCACCAAAGGGAGCTGCACAATTTGCCCTATTAGTGCCCAAGAAGAAACCTTCGGAAACGGTTGTCGTATCAAAGGCCGTACTCCGCTCCCTCAGCAAATCTTGCTGTTTTGTTATAGTCTCCACCCATTTGCGATGGCTCACGAAAGTGCTCGCCCATAGTGTTATTTGGTAAAACTTTCGTCCCAAGTGTATAAACGTAATGGAAAAGTCGCCTTTGCCATCGACCTTGATTGGAATCTGAGGCGGGTAGGGCGAACCACGGGTCATAATTTTCTTCGTGAGCTCCTTGTTCTGGGCGGAAATGAAAAGGAGCTCCAATGGGATAGGCTATGTAGTCAAATAATTTGTGAGTTGCCAAGATAAGAAAAGAAGAGAATATACACGGCGATAGACTTTGTGTTGTTCATGCTTGGACTTTTGCTTGACCATTAGTAACGCATGGTCGAAGAGATATACCATCAGGTCACCGCTGTCTCCTTGGGAACCTCCGCGTTTGTTCAATGCGCCTTTATAGACGAGTTCTCGGGAGGCATCCTGTAGTTTCAGGTCCTAAATACCAGAATGAGCTTCAGAGAGTAACACTAGCAATAAAAATGGATACAAACCACTTGCTCTCCAGGCCGATATACTAACTGCTGGTCAATTTGCAACAAGTTGAACCGGTTTTCGGTCTTGCCAGTTTCCACGTTGACCTTGGCGAGGAACTCTCTGATGATGCTGACGACTTGGACAAGTGTTTGTTTGTCCGGATTGTCTTCTGGCGTTTGTTTGTTGACGGCTTCCAGTAGTAATGGGTAACGTGCTAGGCGAGTTGTAGGTTTGGTAAGGTAGCCATTTAGTTCGAGTTTCCGGGATTCGGGGAGTCGTTCCGTGGTCTGCACCGCATGCGGTCGTGGGCAAGGTGATATAACAATGTGATTACGAGACGAACCTCGACAAACGCCGCAAAAGCAAGGTTAGAGCTTTTTTCCTTCTCAAACTCATACTTTCCGTAGAGCTGGTGAGCACCGTATGACACAAAGGGACCAAAGTGTGGCACTGCTTCGAGCAAGATATCACCAATACGCTCGACGACGGCGTATGATTTTTGGCGTTTGTTCAGCGCATCTCGGAGACGAGTGTTGACAACGATAATCTCCTGGATGTTCCAAAAGACTTGCTGGATAAAATCGGTACGACGGTCTGCAGGAATAATGTCGTTGTCTTTGAGATTATTTATCCAAACCTGGAGAGAAAAAGTTGCGTATAAAGAAAGCGACGAAAGCGGGACACGTACGTCTCGAAGGTACTCCATGTCCCGCACGAAGTCGCGCTCTGTATAGATGACTTCATTGATAGCCTCTTGCCGTTTTTTCTCGGCGTCGGACACGCTATTCACGATCTCTTGCGGCACTGAATGGATCCAAAGAGTGCCAGGTTCCTGCAAGTAGGTCATGTTAGTAACACGCGGCGCCCATCAGTCGCAGTGCCTACCACAAGATCACCCAAACTCTCCCGCGAGATCTGTTTCTTGAGTCCAGGCTGGGGTTTCATGTTCAGCCTTGCCTGCTGTTCTAACCGCCTCGGACATGCAATGCTGTAACAGAGTTGGTCCCTTGTGCACGTGGGGGAATAGCAGTCAGTCAACAAAGTGAAAACGCCGGTGGGAAGAGGGATTTCATAATCTTCAGTGACTTGGTTTCCCCTAGGTTCGTGGGTGCCTGTGAGCGGTGAGGACTCTTTTTCATGCGAGTCACTTGAGCCGTGACCAGTGGAGACGGCGGACGCGCCAGACTTTGGTTGAACTGGGGACTTGCCGTCACCGTCATCATTGTCAAGATCAGTGTCGAGGGCAACGAGCTCTCCACTGACAAACGGACTGAGCTTGGCTCTGAACTGGTAGAGCTCTGCAGCGCTGTCCCGTAGGCGATGGTCATAGGTAACATCATGAAAGAACTTTTGTGCATCCAAGGCTCGGCCGAGTAGAAGAGCCAAATTTCGATCGGTGGTTTTGATGATGTATGCAATCTTGTCGACCGCTTCGCGGCCATCGAAAGCATCCTTGTATGTGAGACCATCCTTGATGCGGTCCGCGAGGGCGATGCGTTCCTTGAAGGCCTCGGCTACTCTGGAGAGAAGGGCAGGATAGACAAAGGGAGTGCGAGGAAGTGTTGGGGGAGCTTTAGTAGAGGTTGTGGGGGAGTTTCGACCACCCTGGAGAGGCTGGGGTGCGGAAGGGCGAGAACGAGAGTCCAACACGGTGCGCATTGAATTTGAAGTAGAGGAGAGGGAGAGGGACCTGTCTTGGGTGGAACGGTCGCGACGAAAGGGAGGAGGGCCAGGGGCGGTGCGAGCTGAATCGGAGGAACGTCGTGAGGCGGCGGCGAAAGCGATGGAATGGTCAACAAGAGTAGATGAAGCGGGAGAAGAGTTGGCGAGGGAAGAACGAGGGCCAGCGTTAAGGGCGGTGTCAAGCTGGAGGTGGTGGGGGCGAGAGGAGGCAGCGAAGTCGGACTTGACGGAGAGAGGACTCGATTGGCGATTTTGCGGCTGCTGCGCGTGGTGGGCTACAGGGAAGGGGCGGAATTAGTATATTGTGCAGAAGGTGGACCAGATATGGAACGGAGGAACCCACGTGTATGTTCTGAAGAGTGGGCCCACGGCAATTCACTGCGGGAGTCATCTGCGGACTGCTCATCGGCGACGAAATCGATGTTGAGACGGGCGATGTCGGGGTCGATTTGGCGGAGACGGGGCACGTCGTCATCAGAGGTGCCGTTCTGCGCAGGACGTGCGGTATTATAGACCTGTGCCTGATAGGCCTGGGCAGGGGTGAGGCCAGACTTTGTGAGGGCGTCGAGTGTGGCATCTGGCGGATCGTCCGGTTTTGGGGGTATGATGGCGGAGGTGATGGGAGCACTGACGATGGAGGGCGCGCGGGGGTGGGCATGTGGGCGATGCTGGAGGTGGTGAGGAAGGTGGTAATGGGGGGTGTACGCTGGATGCTGGTGGGAAGTGCGTCTGTCGATGGGGTGCGGGTAGTAGCCATGCGACGGCGGCGGGGGGGAGAACGTCGGATGCGCTGGTGGCGGATGGTGCGGGCCACCGTGAGCAAGCTGGGCATGGTACGGCGTCGTCTGGTGGTGCGTCGCAGAGGGACGACCAAAGATGGACTCGTACGCCTCGTTGCGCTTGTCAGGCCCGCGTGGGCCAGCTGGCCGCTCCATGGTCGTCGTCAGTGGGCGATTTCTGCGTGTCGTCGTTGTCGTCGTTGGCAGCGATCGAGAGCACTGTGGTTGCCGTCGAGGAAATTGAAGCGTTTGCTTGGCAAAACGCGCGACAATGCACAATCCCCGCTTATGGAAAGTTTCCCCGCGCCATCATCGACGACAACGACGTCTAGATGAAGTTCAAAGCATCTACAGAATCTATATGCTACGACGTTCCCCAGACACGCCCAGCCAGCTCGCTCCACATCTCTTCACCGCCAACGGCAACCCGCTCCCTGATGCTCTCCACGCTGTCCAGCGCAGGTCGGACGTCCAATGCAAACACGGGGTCTCCCCCTGGAGTGGGTGGTACAGCATAATAGTCGATCACGTACCGTACTTCCTCGCCTGTACGCGGTCTCCGAACGACCCAGTCGTGCCGATCGAAGGGCGGCTCGGTGCTGCGACTCGGGTCAGCACCTGCACCCATACGGCACAGCGAGGACGTACTTGAATCGTGAGGGCAGCAGCCATCCGGCAAACATCCAGAACCTGGCCTTGGGCGACAGCTCGCCCGGACGGCCCATGAACCTCGCAAGATGGGGCTCTTCGTCGCCCAGCCTGACAGGTGCTATCAGTCGCGGCGTTGACGACGGCAAAATGGTCCTACTGCGCGACGCGCTTCTCCCATTTGAGCACTTCGCCCCACGCACGCTCGTTCAGGAAATTGTGGATGTCGACCATCGTCTCGACGTGCTCTACAGGCGTCTCCCATCCTTTTCTGACTAGTGCATTGTAAAACTGCTGTGGTGACGGATACTCCCAAGTCTCCTTCCTCCCAGCATCCGCAGAGCGCGGTATCGACGAAGAAGTGCGTTCCGTGGGGAGCTGCACGGAATCGTCAAGCGGCGTTTGCGGGAGAGCGGGCATCTGATTCAGCGGGTTGACCGACGTCGACGAATGGTCGATCGGACATCCCCCGGAACTTGCTTTTTTATTTTTGACTGGGCATCCCGGAGATGGCTCTGGCCGTCCTGTGGGTAACGAGGGGGAGGAAGAGGAGAGTGTTTGACCCATAACGAACCACGTGACTTGTAACCTCTTGAACTTGGATATGTCTGACCCGGGCGACGTCCAGCATGAAGTGATCGATGTCGACGACCCGGACGTGTTTTGCACCGGCGTGCGCCACCGCATTCGCATTGACTGTCCACCGTCGCCCCGAAGCAAGAAACGAATGACCACCATCTCACTGCTCGACACCGACAATGAGCCGGTCGCGTCCCCCTCTCGACCCCAAGACACCTCGTAAGCATACTTGCTACCCACCCTCATAGCTCACCTCCCAGTCGTTCCCGGTCTAGCCATTGGACAGAGCTCCAACGCGTCACTCAGTCGGTCCGTCCACTTCGTCATCCCGGCGTTCGAATCTAACACGCCATCGAAGGAACTGATATCCCGCAGTGCTTATTATGATGCACACCCATCCAAAAAGCGTACATCCGATGCTTTGAAAATCGCCTCCCATGCGGTGCGCAATCACGACGTCCGCGAGGTTATCGAGATCTCGTCCGACTCCGACAGCGAACCAGAACGATATCCCTCCAAGGCACGTCCTCGGCATCGTCTACATCGTTCATCGCACCGACTCTTTCACAGAGGCAACGAATCCACCCACATGTCTCACCTTACCATGCTCCAGCAAGCATGTCTGCCGACTCGGCGCCAACAGTGGATGTCAAATTCTCCCCTGCCGAGCGCGATTCCCCTGTCCTGTCCGATCGGTACGGTTCCGATAGTGACGACGATGACCATATACATCTCCTCACTTCACTGAATATTTCAAACGAGCGCAACGTAACATACATCCCACTTATCCAACTCGGTCGTGCTAACCACTTTGTTTTTCTTCAGTGGGCCCCTTTGCCTGAAAGCAACAAAGCAGAAGATTTGACTCCGATCCATGACTTGGACGGTGGCCTGACCAAACCACACTTCATGCCTCCTTTCCGTGTTCCCCGGAAAAAGCCACCTATCGACTGCCGTCTTCTTCCGTCGGATTGGGTATCGACGGGCCCATGGGGGACAGTAAGCGCCACACTTTCTCTCGACCGAAACCGACACCGTCTCACTTATTCCCACCAGATATCCAAACATTATGGTACCACCAGATTTCCGAAACCTTTCTCTCATGCCCGCAGGCAAGACCGGCTTTTCCCTCGCCGTTCAACAAGTCTTCATTACGAGAATGGCTACACCAAGCTTGAACTAACCGCAAAGTATCCCCATTTGATGTCCGGATGCGAGTGTTTTGCACGTCATTGCCCTTACATGTCATCCTGATCTCCGTTGCACAGCGGTCAATAAAATCATTCAAGCACAAGGTAGTGTAGTCATGTGTGCCGTGGTCACGGCCGGTATAGAAGAATCCGATGATGAACAAGATGGTTGGTGCAGAACGGGACCATTCATGTTACCCACTTGATGCATTTCATTAAACCAGTGGCTCCTCCTCCGGAAAATAGGTCGGGTTCCTTAGTCGTCTATCGCAACGGCCAAGGTAAGGTTCAGCAAGGCTGTACGTACGCTCTAGTGAGATCTTGAACTAGTACACGTGGAATCGGCCCATTGCCATTCACGCAGGACATCTCTTGGTAAGTCATCTGCTTGTACTTGCGGAAGTTTACCGGGATCGCCAAACCTTCGCAGGCTCAGTGATGAAATACTATTCTGTCAATGATATTGCTTTTCATCCTCTCAAGTAAGTCACATGTGGTAGACCGCAACCAGGTACCTGACAACACTGCCAAGTCCACATCGGTTTCTATCCTCGGGCCACGACTTGGTGGTCCAGGTGTGGGGGATACTTGACCCTAAGGATAATCAAGGGCGCACGGGTCTATGCGCAATTCGCGACAGTAAGTCAACCTACTGATTAATTCTTTGGATCATGGCATCGCTCGCATACAGTCACGATCGATTCTAGGCCACAAGACTTTGTGTATTCGCCTGATGGCTTGCTGCTAGCGATAACTTGTAATGATGGGTATGCAGCGTCACATGCCTTAGCCATTTGCATTTTGACGAATGCTTTGCAGCACCATTCGGATGTATGTTGAGGATCTCTGCGCAGATATGATAGATGTAGACCTTCCGTTCAAGAAGTTTTATGTCGCGCCGAGAGGATCCGACCACGCCACTGGCTCCACTCTCTGGGGAAAAGGACCTTCAAAACACTTGTTATTCTCATCTTCCGAACCAAAAGAGAGAGAGGATTATACCGGCTTTCACCGTGCTTTTGATGTCGGCAAAGGAACCCAGGCAATTCATTTCAATGCCACAGAATCTGGGGATTTCTCTGCCCTGAGCCCAGATGGTACAACGTTGGTGTTGTTTACAGCTGGAAGGGATGGCGTACATCCTGTCCGCCTATACGATGTTCGCCGCAAATCAAAAGATGCATACGAAACGGAAGAACTTGAAAAGTTTAAAATGCGATCACCTACAAGCTTGAGTCAAGAACGCGGTGATTTTTTAGGGGAGGTAAATCAAGCCATATTCTCGCCCGATGGATATCTCCTTGCTGTTGCACGGAATGACAATGCGCTTCATATTTATGATATACGCGCGTTCTCGCGTGGTCCACTTTGCCGATTCGAGCACCACAACTCAGATGCTACAGGAGGTGGAGGGTTTGGCGTCGTTACGGCCAATTGGATACAAGGTAGGGACAGGATTGGGATTGTGAGCGGAGGTGACGACGGTGGGTCGCCTACTCAACAACCACGTTTTAAACGCCAACTTTTTGCCAGGCTGTGTGCGGCTATGGGAGCCAGCGTTGGGAAGCGCAAGCGAAGTCCAGGGTGCAATCCTTGGGAGAAGTGACTTTGACGTTGGGCATTTTTCCATCGGCAACCCACAGCGCGGGGAACTACCGCTCATCATGTACGTCCGCATCGCTGCTATTTTGACGACGTCTCAGTCGTTTCCACCAGCGGCGATTCTGGGGGTGGGGTGCATACTTATGATTTCACGAACACGGACGGTGTTCGACTCTGATCTGGAAAGCGTCATACTGTTACAAGATAGTACATTCATCTGAGACTGCATGTAGTCACTAGGGAAAGTGGTGTCGAACTTGTTGCCGTATGTTGTATGGTTGACGGCGTGTGCTGACTCGGGTGCATGTATACGATATCCTCGCCGTTGTTTGGACAAATAAACGAGTGCTAACTTCCGACGATGATCACGAGAAACCTGGTAGAAATTCGAGCAGCATGAGCAGACACAATCAACAGAAGGTCCGTGCGCTGTAACGCAACACGGAGGTCGGACTTTGAAGGCACAGGGTGGTTCAACAAAACCACATCGCGTCGAGATGAACCACCCCCATCTGTTTCCTTTTCATCCACACCTCCATTCTCATCCCAACCGCATCTCAAACCGATGTCTGACACCGAGGGTACGACCAAAAAAAGTGGTTATCGCCTCGAATACGCGAGCTCGGCTCGTGCAAAATGCAAAGGTGGGCGTCACCCTTTGGTTGCAATCACTTCGGGTGCTCAATTTTTTTTTTCTTTTTACAAAGGGTCCAAGCCTTGTACAGGTAAGAACATGTACCATTCGATAAACCCGGGCTACAACGGGACTTTTAGGAACGCCCATCCCCAAAGGAGCACTGCGCGTTGGCTCCATCGTCGACATCAGGGGCAACACCAACTTGTGCGTTTTTGCCCTTCTTTGGTGGTCCTCGCTCATCTGGGCTGTCTCCTTACCCTCTTTCAAGTGCATGGCGTCACTGGGGATGCACGACCCCTAGGATCATCACTAACATGAAGGCCAAGTTTGCCAATCCAGATGACCTCGACGGGTTCGAAGACCTCGGCGCGGAAGACCAGGCGCGCGTGCGACGTGCATGGGAAGATGGTCATGTTGCTGACGAGGACATTCCCCCTACTGCACGCAAGCCGGCCGAACCCGCCAACGGCGAGGACGAAGAAGGACAGTCCAAGAAGAAGCGCGCCCCCGCCAAGAAAAAAGTTGAAGCCGAGGGAGGCGAAGAAGAAAAGCCAAAGAGGAAACGTGCAACTAAGTCAAAGAAGACCGAGGATGAAACCCACGACGAGGATGAAGCCGAAGTCGAAGAAAAGCCTAAGAGCGCCCCTGTCAAGAAGCCTCGCGTCAAGGTCCGCGCCCTAGCTCATATTTGAGTGCTGTCTTCATATGCCTTCCAGAAACGTGAAGCCGAGGAAAACTCAGAGAAACCAAAAGGGGCCACTCGACGCCAACCCGCTCCAAAGAAGGCCGGGAAAAAGAAAGCTGCCAAGGTCAGCTTATCGTGAACATAAAGGACTTTGTTGTTCTCATCTACTTCTCAATCACCAGGATGAGTCTGAGGCCTCTGGTGAAGACTTTGCGGATGAACTCGCCGAAGTCGAGGACGAGGAGGATGAGGATGAGGAAGAGTCTGTTGGCAAGAAGAGAAAGGTTTGCCCTTTGTAGCATCTCCTGTCACTATCTAACATATTGTAGCGCCCTGCGTCAACAAAGCAAGCTACCACCGCCAAGAAACCAAGAGCTACGGCGTCTCGGGGGAAGAAATCCAAGACAGTTGTTGAAGAGGAGGAGGAGGATGAGTAAATACATCTGAAATGTCTGCCGTGTTGCATTTTATTGTTGTTCCTTTATATTTTCACTCCTCCGTATCAGTGTAATTGCATATTTCATCAGAGATTGAATCAGTGTTCTCAGGAGACCGAATTTTTGACGATCGTGATTTACTTTCCGCTCAAATTTATGACCGATTCTTCGTGATTGTCCCCAGTACAAAAGACCTTTCGGGGTTCACTCGAATGTTTACACCTAGCAATGCAACACATGGTTAAAGTTTTCCCCTCAGGTTCAAGCTGCTCCGTGATGGGAAGGCAGTGAACAGCTGGCGGAATTCTTCGGCTGCTTTCTCAATCTCCTGTGCAAATTCGGAGTTGGGCATCTCGGCACGAGATGTGATCGTGAACTGCAGGTAATCTTTTACCAGAGATGAGTGACCGTATACAGATAACGACCAAAAGACAAGAGATGGACACACCATTGAATCCAGTCATGTAGGCCACTCCAAATCCATCCGGGACAACTTCGCCCCACCCGTACGCTTCAAAGTGACTGCTAAAAATTGCACTCGTCGACAGTGTCCAATGTGTGGAACGAGCAAAGAGAGGATCTGTAAGCAATGCTGGTGTAGGCAAGGAGGGAGGCTTGGAGAGGCGAAGTCCTGGTGAGGAAGACCGAATTAATCGAGGTACTAAGGAAAATGTCGGATCAACAAACCCAACATGTGTCTGTCCACACCCTCCCCTAGCAATGCATCCTGGGCAAGTTGCGCGTGTCTCCTGACTGCGTCCTTTAACAATCGCACTCTTTCGTCATTCGTCGCTATGATTCGATTGCCAACATTGGGCATACGGTCCAGATCAAACGCTGTGAGAACTCACCAGATTGGCCCAACATTGCCCGCACGAACGCTACACATTCGTTACTCACCACCCGAATAGTTTCCGTGCGGCCCTTGTAGAACTTTCTCGTCGTGGCAGCCTCGTAAGTACCCACAGGCCATGGCGTGACTTTGCCATTTTTACCACCAAATCGTTCCGCAAGCCGTGCGTATGCAACCTGCACAACCATCTGAGCCCATCCATCAGGGCTCACGCCGAATGACTTGATCGCGGCTTTGCCATAGTTCGTGCGGAGGAAAGAGAGGGTGTGAGAGCAAGCGAGATCGTGTAGGGATTGCTGTGCCTTTGAAATTGCTTGATGAATGTCAGGTATCGATGTCAAATCAAAGTCTAAAGGCTCCGGAGCAGTCACGTTAGAGGATGAGGGCACTAGCTGGAAGTCTGACTGTGGATCTGCCAGGAAGGTAAGTAGCTCGTCGCACACGCGAACGGTTGGGGTTCCATCCATGACACTGTGTTCCCCCATCAGGCCTGCAGCGCAGTTGTCAAACACGACGAATTGGAGAGGTTTGTCGACATAACGCGACGAGAGTCCTCGCGAGATGCCAGTCTGATTTGCGGTCGACTACGCGTAGCGTGTTACGTGAGGAGCCATTGAAGGAGGTGACAGTAAACGAAATGTTTTCGATTACTAGACGAAACTCACTGGGAGTGTTCCATGCCATAAGGCCCTCGAGACATCTACGTCGTTGTTTGGAGGTGGAGTTGAATCATCCAAAGACACAAGGAAAGCAGACGAATGAATCTCGCGCAAGAGCGCTTCATTCCGAGGAAGAGACGATAGACGCATGAAATCCTACAAGCACTTGACGTTCTAGATAGACTGAAGAGAAGTTATGGTGGAATGCCAACCTTGGCCCATATATCTCTATTCTGAGTAGTCAGGACTCCGATTGCAGGGTATTCTTCGGTGCTGTGGTCATATATATATTGAAACTGGCTATGGTGAGAATGTGAGCATTTGGGTCGAAGAAGCATAAATATTCAAGTTCGAAGGGATAATCACGTGGTTCTGGTAGCTGGGATAATTACAGGAAACAAAACTGCACCTGATTAAATCACCCATGCTAGCGACGTCAGTCCCGACTTGTGCTTTTATCTTCCAAAAACGATTCTTGCGCACGACAATGACATGTCCGAGTTCATCGTGCGGATTTGGGGAAGCGGCGTAGGACACGCTCCAGTCCACACCTTGGTGGCCGGGGAGTCGGCAACAGTCAAACATCCAACTAAAGTGGGCCAAGGCGTAAGCAGAAATGAAATACAGGCGTTGCGGTAGCGAACCGATAAGTGTCCATGCAAAGTTGATCGTCTTTGATGGTATCAGGGGTCAATTGACCTGAACGAAGACGTTGTCTGAATAGCATGGCGGCACGAGTGATGGCGGCAGCACGAGCGGCAGGTGTCTGGGGAAGGTGTGCGGGCTGGGGCTCAAAGCCGTCTAGAGTGGAAAGGGAATGACGATGAGGTCGAGAGAGGGGTGTATATACTCACAATAATACGACACATTGACCACGACCTGGAAGAGGGATGTAAGGGGAGGGATAGAACGAAGGGAACGAAACGCCGACAGAATCTCTGTAAGCAAGATAGCCCAGATCATCCCACCATTCTTCTAGCCAGTGGTCGGTCTCATTCTCGCGCTGTAGGAGCAACTGTTGAAGAACGGGACCGTCCGAGCGGGCAAAGTCGTCGATCTTGTCGCATGCGGAACCAAATTCTTGGGTGGAACGTGCGAGAGGACGCAAGGAATCCTTGAGCCTTTGAAGAGTGGCGGGAAGAGACGGGACAGGGAGGGACGGAAGGGAGGCGGGCTGGTGCGCAAAGTTGGGAATGGGCGGGGCAAGAGCTTTCCAGTTTCGCGGGCGAAGCTGAGACATGGAACGGTGCACAGTCCGGAGAGATGAGGACGACTTGATCATGATCATGATCGTGTCAAACCGAGTTTAAGTACTATATAATATATTATACGATAACTAGTAAAACACATGCATGGCTTCGCTATTGTTCCGAAATAGTTTGCAACGTCCTGCTCCACTGAACAACCTTGGGATGTGCTTGTACCTGCCGGTTCATGTGAATGACGCTCAGTCTGACATGTGATATTTTTGATTACCTTCTTGGCATCAAAGTTGAGCACTTGAAGTCCGTCCATGCAAGTGGCGCGTGATAGGGCCACATAAGCTTGTCCTACAAACTGGTCTGTTTTCGAGAGATAAAGCGATCCGTGGAAAATCACCTTTCTCAAACACCCTGCCCAGGTCAACCTTGACCCGTTCCAACGTCTGCCCCTGGGACTTGTGGATACTCATAGCCCATGCTAGTATCAACGGAAGCTAAGAGTCGCTTAGCAAACGACCCAACGCCCATGCAAAGACGCACTTGTGTTCGGGACACCTGTACTTCGCCATTGGGAAGCTCAACCTTCCAGTTTTCGGGCGCAACCAAAACCTCTCGCCTCATCCTGTTTGGCAACAAAAATTCCACGAGAGGAAGCAACATGTCGTTTGTCGACGGCTTTTTTTTCTCTGAAGTTGGCTTGGTCCGTCCATCGACGTTGTCATGGTCAGTTTGGTACAGCGCGGGATTCACAAACCGCAGTACTTTGCCCATGCTTCCGTTCACAAGTGATTCGTCCATGTTCTTGATTAGCATCACTTGAGCGCCAACACGTAAAGTGAGTTGTCTGGGGGCCATGAAGTTTGATAGCATCTTTTCTCTTTGGGCAGAATCAACGATGCTTCCGGAATCACTGGCCATGAAGTCCTTCTGCTCCGTATTCAGAACTGACATTCGGCCCTGGTTTGATCTATCGACGTCCTCTCTCCGTGGAAATCTACGGGATATCATGACTAGAGGTATTCGGCAAAGATGCTAGGCTTACAACTCCGTTGGTCCAAGGCCGTCTTCATACTCAATTTCACGAGACAGTTTTTGGAACTTGCTGATAGACTTTGATGTTAATCGACCAAACCGCATCTCGTTAAGCATATCAATAAACTCTACACAAGTCGATGAGTATGGCCCACACACTGTCGGCAAAAGCTAACCTTGATCTTTTTGTCGAAATACCTTTGTGAGATTCAACGTGTGTTTCATCGTTTTGGCCCACATAATCGCCTCGAAAGCAAACTTGACCTGTGCCATCCCTTTGGTGACAGGAGGAAGTTGGAAGAAATCACCGGTGACAATGACCTATCCTTGTTCTAGAAGTAAAACCGGTGATGGAATATCAAGCGTACTTGAATTCCTCCAAACGGATCATCGGACTTGCGGAGTAAGCGGGCGATCCTTTCTAGTTTGTCGAACAGATCACCGTCCACCATGGAAACTAGGCTTTGTTATGGTTGAAACCGCCCACAACTCTTCAAGCATTTACCTTCATCAATGATGAGTGCCTTAGTACGGGCCCATCGCGCGGCAGCCTTTTTATTCTTCAGGATCCTTGAAAGAAGTTGTTCGACCGTGCCCTCTCCAATGCCGACGCCTGCGAACGAGTGAATGGTGACACCTCCGATGTTACATGCTGCAATGCCTGGGGTAGGCCGCTCGGCATTACATTCTGCCAACATTCGCATGAGGGCGTACCTGTGGAAGCGGTGATTGCCACCGCGTCGGGACTCCTTGCATATTTTCTTCGAAGGGTTTCGATGATTTCCCGTAAAAGAACAGACTTTCCCGTACCTGCACGGTTTAATGATCAAAGCATATACACGCAAAAATAAAGGTGTTCAAGTTCTACACACCTGCGCTTCCTGTGTAGAATAAACTATCTCCAAGGCCAACTAGCTGAAGAATCTGTTGTTGCTCTTGACTAAGGATGATCTGTGCCCGTGCAGAGACGCCAATAGATCTGGTATCAATAGCCGGGCCAGTAGCTGAAGATTTGCGAGTCGCTGTCGTAAAGTTGGATGAGCTTGTGTATACATCTTTTGACTCCCAACCGGGAGGTAGAACTCGTTTCTTGAAAACTGGCTGTTGGGAAGAGACTGGAGGGGGTCGTTTGCTGCCACTGGCTATGTCTGCCGTGGTAACATTGGCGTAGCCATGCAGAAGGGATATAGAAGGAACGTTGGCTTGCTGTCGCCCATCAAGACCAGCCTGAATGTCCCTCATGCGCTGCGCCCGAGCGTCCAGAGACCTTTGAGAGCCATCTGACTCGGATTTGGAACTAATAGACCAGTCCCGCTTGACGGTGCGAAGACCTGACTGCGCGGTTTTTTGACCAGACATGGCAGTGGGACAAAGGTAAGACGGGACGACGCGACCCCCGAATCAAATCAATATGGCCCGCGACGCGATCACGTGATATACAGATGGGCAAGCTTGTAGGACAGAACATAACCATGCCAGATTCCCCATGAAAATATAAAATCTGCACTTCTCAACTGCCCATTCCACGCTATCAGACGAGGAAATTACGATCGATATTGGCCTTTCACCAGAACCGGTTCAGCGTGAAGATATGATGTGACTGTCCGGGCAGAAACAGGCCGTGAAAATGATCCAAAATTTGTGACTCGAGATTTATATACTCTACAAACCAAATATGTACAAACACAGAGTCCCTAACATTCAGTCGCCACAGGCGTCTTTTACAATGTCTAACCTGAAGACGGTTATCGACCGTCTCAAAAGCGAAAAAGTAAAAGAACGCCAGGAAGGGATCGCCTCACTACGTTCCGCGTTTGCTCGTGAGGATGCGGTATACAGCATCGAGGACGCTCGTGGCTGGCTGGTCCTCTACCAAGCATTGTTCACGGCAGTCAAGATCGAAAAGGTCGAGGTTGTGAAGAAGAGCACAAAGTCAGCGACCGCCGGCACGGCTGCACAGCGCAGGCTCATGGAAGCCGCAGCTACCGTCCGTTGGCTTGTCGAAAGAACGGTTCACTGTCTCAGCAAGAAGGCTCTAACACCTCTCCTCGATCATCTTACCCAAATGCTCGTCCATCGCGGTCAATTGTTCGCTCCAGTAGCCCTAGATTACATCAAGACAATCAAGGTCCTCCTCTCCTGGACCCCCCACTTGGACCACCTCAACCTGGATGTCTGGCTCCAGCTTGTACAAATCAGCTTCAATATCATCCTAGACGATCCTATTGAAGATGCCCTTGTCCAGACAAAGGACCAAATACCGAGCCCAGTTCTCGTCAACGACTCTACGTATCAGAGCGACTCCTCGCTGGAGGACTGTGCCCTGCCATCCGCTAGTCGGAAACGACCGCTGAGGGAGCATAGTTCTACACCCGTTCCAGGGGTGACTACCGAAAACCCAGCTGATCACCGTGCACCTCGTCATTCCGTGTCGCTTGAGCAGATTGAATGTGCTTCTCTTCTGGCCCTCTTATTCCGTCATTCTGCTGCACCACTGTTGGCCGAGGTAGAGATACCGGATCAAACTGATCCCAACAGTTCTCCCAAACATTTTATATCTCTTCCCGTCACTCCGTCACTATTCTGGCGCATGAAACGTTTTTTGCAACGTTTCCCCACAGACTCATCCCTACACCATGACTACCTTCTTGCATTGCAGCCGTTCCTCTGCCAGGTAGCCCTTAATTGCAGAAATGAGGTCGACGATTTCGCTCGCGGTACCTGGGATGCCCTCGTAGGATTGTGGCGGACCAAGAATAAGCGGACTAAGGAAAGCTTGGTGGGGGTCCTCAAGACTCTTTTTCCCTTTCTGACGGCAACGCGTGAGGGACCAAATCATAGCTGGGTTCACAGTATTCAAGGCCTCTTGACTCTCCTCATTGGCGAGGCGGACAGTCGATGGGGTATTGAACCCCTTTCAATCGATTCACTAAGACTGCAAGTGATTGCTCACGAATCCAATGAGGGTGGGATATTCGTTGCCCGAACTTTCCGTGCCGGATGGAACTTTGACGCAAGCCAAGCACTTGCATGGGCGTTGCTAGAGCTGCAAGCTGATTGTGCTGAAAAGGTAATGTGTCCATTTCCTTCCCGAGACGTTACTGAATCTGATATGTTCAGTTGTTTGAACACTCCGAGTCTGTACATACAGGAACCCCCGAGGGAAGTCCGTGCAAGAGGAAGCGAGCCAGACCAGAAGACCCCATATCAGCTCTTCTCTACACCCTACGAACTACCTCTGCGGTGAACGTCAGAGTCTATCACCTACAAATCCTACTTTTCTTTATCGACCGACACTGGTATCGACTTCATCATGCTCTTCAAAACGACGTAATCGCCACTGTATTGCAATTTGTGTCTGTGGATGAAGTACTTGTCCAGTCATGGGCGTTTCTCTGCCTTGCAGCGATAGCTTATTGTGATGGTACACAACCAACTTTGGTCTCGAATTCCAACGACAATTTCACGACGAACTCCTGCCCGCGTGGGCCTGTCACCTGGGATCCCATATGGACACATGCGATGCGTCGTGCGAATGTTCCAGTAGTGTGCCGTGCTTCATGTCACGCGGCACACACCCTTGTAGGTCATTCGAGGCACCTCCTCACACCTCAGCGCGTCCTTATGGAAATAGAGTCACTCGCGAAAGACTTGGATCTTCAGGGACCAAGCTTTCCCTATGATTCCGTTTGTTTATTCCTCGCCCAGTGTCTGAGGGTCGCCAGTCAAGACGTCAGACTATACCGTATGCAATTGGAGGAGAAGATGTTGAGCTGGCTTCTTGACAACTGGCGGGTTGGCACCTCAGCAAAAGAGGTCAGCGGTCGATCTCGCATGCCACCGCATACTATCAGTGATTTCCTGGATCTTCTCGAGAGTATCTGCGGGTGTTCGCAACGTACTAATCCAATCTGCCGCATGATACTGCCGGACTGTGACATCGTAAATGTCGTGGAGGAGCATCATAAAACGGGGGTCATCCGCGATTACGTACTACATGCAAGACTTCCCGTGCCTGGTCGACGCTCGTCAGCAGGTTCAAGAACCGCCCAAGAGACCCCGCTACAGACAACTGGAGAAAACCAAGAACTCGCATCTCCTAGGGGTCGCGAGAGGAGGATTTCAGGATTCCTAATCAAGACTATGGAATCCCTTGTGTCTGAATGGGAGATGGTCGGAGACAACATGACGCACCCTACAGCCGAGAGAGTCCGACATTCACTCGACGCAGCTATCACGGCCCTCATGTTCGAGACTGTTCTTTCTCTGAATGGGACACATAGCAACAGGCGAGTCATCCAGTCGGCCGGCAAGGTGGTTATTGTTCTTGCGCCTTTCATAACGGACAACAAATGGACGCCGGAAGAGAGACTCTTGATTCTAAAGGCATTGGAGCCTCTAGTTGATGCGAATCTAGATGATATTGATGATCGATGGGCATCATTGATTGGACCTGGCCCGGAGTCTGGAATCAAAGCACATGTCCTTCGTGATCTCCAAACGCGTATCTCAAACAACGTTTGTTTTCATAACCAGCGTCGTAATTTGCAACTACTTCTTTGGGAGAATACGGATGTACGATTTCTCGCTGTTTTTTACCACCTTTCAATGCACTTACCGATGTTTCGTACATTATCCAGGTTCAGAATGCCTTTGACATGATCACGAAAAAACTGAGACAATTATTGAGTACCCTCACAGACCGCCCGACTGATGGGCAAGAACGTGGTACGATAGAAAATGATGGATTCGGTCCCATCAGAACCACTCAGAGCGCCGTCCCACAAGAAGATTGTGTGTCAGTGGTGCCTCTGGCAATACGCCGTCTAGCGGAAACATGTATCGTCTTCCTCGCCTCCATTCCTGTCCTGCAATGTCCGACCGGACAAACACCACGTGACAAGGAGCTCATCAAATTAGTGCTAGAATGTCCGGAGGAGAAGCTTCTGCTACTTGGACCCCCTCTGCTTTCTGTTGTGCGCAGGAAACTCTTTTCTCTCAGCCCTGATGTCTTGGATAACCTGCTGGTCAAATGTGCGGATCTCCTGCGGAGATACTCTCATGCTATCAACGACCAGTTTCATTTTCTCGTGGTCGACCTGCTGAAGTCATCTTTGCATGTTTGGATGGAAAAAGAAGCCTCCACCTCCACCGTCGGTGAACACGTACAGGTTCTCTGTGGATGGATATCTAATATGATGGAGGCGGCGGAGACCAAGAAGAAAGCCACTTTATGGAAGATACGTGATTTGGTTGCTCGCTTTTTGGCAGAATACCTTTCCAAAGACCCGTCACAAACATTTTGGCCTGTTGACTATCACGATGCTGAAGTTCAACGTCCCTTGGATACCTTGTTGGCGCTAAACCTCGACGAGGATATTCGCGTTCGGTTCCGTGCCGCAACCCTCAGTGCAGGCTTATTTGCTGTCGATCATGACGCGCTCATACATGAGTATGAGAGTCTAGACGGATTTTATCAGTTGGTTCGCGATTCATTACCCAGGGACCTAGCACAGTACGGCTTTCTCTCTTATCCATCGTTAACCTGACCAGCTTTTCAGGTATGAATGCATGCTTACCAGGACGCTTTGTCTGGGAAACATCATGATTGTTAGCTCGTATGTAAGGCGAGGTCCTTACTGGCACCTTCTGGAAGCAGCTTTCCACAGCTCGTTGTATTCCCGCCATATTCAAGCGGTGCTGTGCGGAGTCTCTGAACGCCTTGGACTATCCAAGCCCAGTGAGCTCTTCGAGGCTTACGCCTCCCAGATCGCATTATCGATTCGTCAGAATTCCCTGGACATTTTGAGGCTTCCCCCGAATTTACTTGGCTATGCCAACAGAAAAGAGTGCGCGGAAGCATCGTTTCGTTTATTTACACCCGCGAACCTCATGGAGGGAGGGGGGAATCAGAAAGCGATTGTACACGGTCAACAATTGTTTGTGAATCATTGTTCCGCTACTCAGAAGACTATTGTAGAAGGTCTTCGGGCTTGCGTTGGGGATCTCATTGGGTTGCAGCTTGTTTCGCTCGTCGACATCACCCACGTTTGCGATTCCACACTCATCATTCGACTCGAGGAACTTTTTCGGGCTAAAGATATCGACCTTGAACCTCTCGGGGGTTTTGTGCAATGTGTGCGACAATACGCACCAAGCATTGCAGCTTCTGTCGTTCGTTTCCTGGCAGACCAAGACTTTTCAGACAGTGGGGCAATCATCGAGAGTCTACGCGCCCATGGCCCACGGGAAGCCTCGCGTACATTCATGTCACTCAATAAATATCGTCGCTTGGACGACTTCCGGTTTCATCCTCCCAACTTACCCCGCTTTGGCACCAGCACTGTCTTGCGGTCGCTGCAATGGTGCACGTCGATGGTGGCCCCGGAACAAGTTACTGCTGTCTCATATCATGTTCTTCATCAAATTTTCGCGGAACTGCATGCCTCGCCATTTGTCAATGAACAGCTTCGCTTGCTGAACGGTATCAGTCTTCTAGTTGCTGTGCTCGGCGAAAAGTTCAAAGATCCTACTTTACTACATGCGTTTATCCAAAAGTCATCTTCGTTACTGGCGCAAGCGGATCTCACTGGAGCCGCGCAATCATACCTGGAGTGGGGCTTCGCCGTCTATCAAATGGGGGCCCAAATTGATCAACGCTTTCCTGATATCTTGATCCATGTATGTGCACTATTGGACGACGGTTCTAAATCCGGTGCCACAAAACGGAGCCGAGAACTCTCCCTGTGGATTGATGAGCAGGCACTTGTGCTTTGTAAGATCCCAACAATCAAGGCTCAAGTCGTGAAAGCTCTACCGGCGTGGTCCCATCGGCCCTCACCAAACCTTCTTGCCATTGTTGAGGATATCACTGCTGACGACTTGTCAGCCACTCTGAGTGATCATCGTATAGTTTCAAACAAGTTCCCACTTGTACGACGATTGCTCGAGTTGGCGGAGCAGGATGCGTACAGTAAATCACAGTTTTCCATGGTTGATTTCTGGCGCCTCAAAGATTATATCCCTCCGCCGGCTTACCTACAGCGGGAAGATATCGATGCTTTTGCCTCCCTCCTAATCGCCAACACCGGTGACATCTATGGCTTTGGTAGTGAGCATCCTTTTCCCCAGACATTGCGCGCTAGGCATGTCCGCCATCAAGGAAAGACACAGGGCAATTTTTCGACTCATCGATCTGTCCTGCAAACGCTGCTAATTATGCTTGATGGAATCAACCCTTCGGAGGTCTATCTTGTCTATCTTACTCTCAAGTCCCTTGTTTCCGCATCATCTCAGGAGACCCTAGCCTTCTCTTTTTGGTCTGCAGAACATCTAGCCCCACTCGAGTTCGTCCAGCAATTTCCTGTAGCACTGTCGGATCGCCCGACACGCAGCATCGCCGAGCTCGACATCGCCTCATATCCACCAGCCGATTTCGCTCAATGGATTTGTTCTCTTTCAACGCTGCTGAGCGATATTTTGAATTCTTCAGACGAGTTCTATGCTCAACTCACACCCCTCATTACGAATAATGTCCAGTTCGCGGAAGAGATTCTCCCCATTCTCGTCCACACACTTCTTTCGAAGGAGGTTTCGGAAGGTGGATCTGCCACTATATCGGCAAGGCAGCGTCTCTCCGTCTACTTTGCTGCGATTCTGTCCGCAGAGAACCCAAGTCGACCTTGCATGCGTGCCATCGTCGACATCGTTCTTCACCTACGTAACTTCCGCTCCGCTGACTCTGACTGGTTGGCACATGACAAATGGTTAGACGTCAACTTCTGTCTCCTAGCAAAGAGCGCCGTTGGTTGCGGATCCTATACAACCGCGCTTTTATTTTTAGAGCTTGCATTCGAGTATGGGCAACTCGACAAGGAGTCTCCAGATGGCATTGAGCATCTACTCTTCGAGATATACGGACATATCGACGAGCCTGACGGCTTTTATGGAATCAAGACCACCGATCTCCACCATTTCTTGATCAAACGATTCCATCATGAACACCAATGGGATAAAGCGTTCCGATTCCACGGTGCAGCCATCGAGGCAGGCAGCGCCGAGTCAATGGATGCAAATGGCCTCCTTCGATCTTTCCACGCGTTCGGTTTCGACAGCCTTGCGATCGGTACTCTCCAGAGCTCGCAGAAAGAACTCCAGTCAGATGAAGCTTCCTTGACTATGTCCTATCAGCTAGGATGGCGCACAGAGACCTGGGATTTACCTGATAATGACGATTCCCAAGATTCCAATGTCACCCTCTATCGTGCTCTACGTGCCATTTACCGTGAAAGGGATCCGCGTGTGGTTGAGACTACTATCCAATCCGCCCTCTGCGATGCCATGGAGCGTTTGCGAACTCTTGGTAATGAAGACATCACTGAGATCCGGGAGATAGCACGGAACATCATGTCCCTCAATCAACTCACGCAATGGAGACGAGGGCCTATACAGGACTACCTCAGTAGCAGGTCTCCATGCATCCGATCAGTGTCGCAACTTGTTGATATCGATTCCGAATTTGAGTGAGTATTGGTCGTTGTATGTCTTCACCTGCTCATGGCAAGTCTAGATTCAGCAGTCTGGAGCGGATAATGGCAACCAGATCATCCCTGATCCGCTCTGCCAGGCGAAAGGAAGAGCGTGAACGGATCGGAAACATGATCACACCCTTTAACAGCGGTTTGTTGGAACTCGAGAAACGTTGCCTCGTCCGCCTTTCCGTCGCTGCGCGAGAGTCGAACAAACTTCAGGTGGCTCTCAACTCCATTGTGAAAGCTCGACGTCTTGAAGGCATCTCCACTCATGAAGTGTCACAAGAGTTTGCACATGTTCTTTGGCTTCAGAACGAACAAAAATTGGCTGTTCAGTTTTTGAAGGATCTGCTGCTTCCACAGAACCAAACTGTTTCAACTGATCCTGAGGTACTAATTGAACGGGCCCTTTCGATGGCACGCTTGGTCAGTACTCTTCTGGCACTTGCCTCCAAATAGTGTGCGTAATCGTCTCAACTTGACAGGGATCCTGGATTTCGGAAGCATGCTTGGAAAAGCCGATGGATATCAAGCAGAGGTACTTTGATGCGGCGACCGAACTCGCAACGGAGGTGGAAAAACAAATCGACACTCGGAGAAATGCGTGTGCCAGCGTTTTTCACAAATGCGCGCGCTTCGCTGAACATCAGTACCATGTCATCATCAAATCGCCGGATGCTATGCGGTGGAAGACATACGTGGATCGCAAGCGCCAAGAAATCAAACAGCGAGACAGCCAACTACAGCGAACTGTTCCTAACACCAACGAGTACCGTATTCTCTTCGAGGACCAAAAGAAGGCCATGGTCGTTCTGGCAGAGGACGAAGAGGCTTACAAGCAACATAATGGGGCGTTGGTCACATTCCTTGACCTCGCCATCGACATGTATTCGCGATGCCTTGCTGCCTCGGATGATTACGATGATGTTCTCATCCGTCTTTGTTCCTTGTGGTTTGCAAATTTCGAGGATGCGAGACTACAGGACACATTGAAGACGGCGGTCGCTCGGATTCCCTCGAGGAAATTTGTTTTCCTTTCTCATCAGCTTTCCGCTCGTATTTCTCAACCTTCCCAAGGCGAGTTGCCGATCAGCCAACAGATACTTCAGGGGCTCGTCATTCGAATGTGTCAGGAGCACCCATTCCACAGCCTTTACCAGGTTTATTGCATACGACCTGAGCGATCGGAACGATCGTTGAGTAGAAGGCTATCTGCTCGTCACGATCCAACGTTGTCGCAAGCTCAATTCGATCGTTCTGGCGCTGCTTCGAACATCTTTGATCGTCTGTTGAATGATCCGCAACATGCTACGCGCGTCAAAGCGATCGAGCGCGTGTGCGACGCATCTATCGAGTGGGCCAAGTTCCCAATCAAGAAGAACTTGAAAACCGGCACGCCGCTGCCTGTGCCAGACAGCCTAGCGGTTCGCCGGCTTCGCGATATTCGGGTGCCTGTCGTCACGTCCCACCCGGTTGTCGATGCGAGCTTGAAGTACGACCATTGTGTCTGGATCAGCCACTATGACACCACTTTTACGACAGCGGGAGGGGCCAGCGTGCCCAAGATCAGTGTCTGCTATGGTTCTGACGGGGGAAAATACAAGCAGCTGGTGAGCTATCGACAAAGTCTCATTCCACAGAAGTTGATTCCGTTTCACAGTTCAAAGGCGGGCTAGATGACCTACGACAGGACGCTGTCATGGAACAGGTCTTTGATTTGGTCAACGTTGTCCTCCATTGCGACAGGGAGACGAAAAAACGCGATCTGAAGGTCCGCGGCTACACGGTCTTGCCTTTGGCAGCTCAGGCTGGGGTCCTCGAGTTTGTCGGAAACACCGTTCCACTTCATACATGGCTAGGGGTGGCCCATCCAAGGCAAGTACATGCGAGAACAATGCTTGACGAGTTGGTCACCTTTTGTGCTCAAGGTACCGACCGAACGATCTCAAGCACACTGACATCCTCAACAGTCTCAAGCAGACGCGGGAGCGTCACCAAGGCCGGACGGATGCGATGGTGGCACATTTTAAAGACATTTGTGCAAAGACCGCGCCGGTCATGCGGCATTTTTTCACCGAGAAGCACAAGTCTCCGATCGCTTGGTTTGCGATGCGATTGAACTACATACGGAGCGTGGCGACGACATCGATCGTGGGACACGTGTTGGGTCTTGGCGACCGACATGTATCCAACATTTTGATGGACAATGGCACGGGGGAGGTCGTGCACATCGATCTGGGGATCGCGTTCGACCAAGTGAGTTCCCCCCCGCCACCGGTCGAGCGAGAGGGATGCTCACACCCGTCCAGGGAAAGTCGCTGCGCGTCCCGGAACGGGTGCCGTTCCGTATGACGCGCGACATGGTCGACGGGATGGGCTACTCGGGCACGCAAGGCGTCTTCCAGCGATGCGCCGAAGAAACGCTGCGCGTCCTCCGGGAGCGGTCGGACGTGATCATGACCGTACTGGAAGTGTTCAAGCATGATCCGCTGCACTCTTGGTGCGTGGAAAACCCGCGCGCGTCGCGTCCCCATGACGGGACCGTCTGATACCCCCGTTTAGGACGGCGAGCGAACTGAAGATCAAAAAGATTCAGGAGAGCACCAACGAGCCCGCCGGACGGGTGTCTGCGGAAAATCCCCGGTTCGGGATCGATCCTGATCCTGCGCCCGTCAACGAAGCAGCGGACCGTGCACTCAACTCTGTGGCTCGTAAATTGGACAAGTCGCTCAGCGTTGAGTATACGGTCAACGAGCTCATTGCGGAGGCGACGGACACTGTCAACCTGGCGACAATCTATCACGGTACGTTCGAGAAGTGCAACCTGTCTCGCATGTGTTGAAGAAAGAGTCACGCTTTATTAGGTTGGAGTCCTGATTATTAGAAACGTTTGCCGGGGGTCGTCGAAATTTCATATTTCTACGTCTAGGTACAGGGGAATACATCCATATTGATTTCATTTGCACGCCAAAAAAAGATTCACTGTGCGCTTTTCGAGAACTAGTCTATCAGAAAAGGCTAATCGGAGTCAGCATGAAAAAAAAAAAGGTATTACAAAAATCGAGGATATGGAAAGAAAAATCGCCACGAGGGCACAAACTAACTTGGGACATCTCTCGGGGTGTAGACGATTCGAGTAAAGGAATGGAAGGGAATGCAACGTAGATGCAGAAAGAAAAAGTGGAATAAAGAGGTGAAACGCCAAGGTGTAGATAGTCACGGCGAGGTAGATTACTTGGATTTTGCGATTTCGCGAGCCGCTTTGATCAAGGGAGACAGGGTACGGAGAGGCTCGGAGAGTTTGAAAAAGGGGTGCTGAGCGGGGATAAGTAACGATGCGATCACGTAAATGAACGATGTACGCACATCCAACAACTGAGATGCTGTGGGGCGCTTTTCAGCATCGACCTCCAACGTTTTCGCCAAGTAGTCGCTGAACACGGGAGAGAGTGCCTCTGGGTTCGCGATGGTAGGAGTGCCGTTGGTCGCGATGAGATACAAGGCCTTCAGTGGGTTTTGGTTCAGGTACGGGGGTTCGCCCTCGATCATTTCTGGAAAAGGAATGAGAGGATAAACGATGACGGAATGTGTGTGCAACTCGCCTATGGCCATGATACCGAGACTCCATATATCAACTTTTGGACCATACTCTTTGCGAGTGACAACCTCGGGTGCCATCCAGTACGGGGTACCGACCATGGTCGTGCGTTTTGCATTGTTTGGATCGGATATTTGGGCACAAAAGCCAAAGTCGGCTGAACAAGGGGAATGAGTTGAGATGACGGAAAGGGGATGGGATCACGCACTGAGTTTGATGTCGCCGTTCATGCTGAGCAAGACATTGTCGCTCTTGATGTCACGATGAATGACGCCATGTCTGTGGAGGTGTTCAAGACCCTGTGCGGTTTCCCTCGATACGGCGGCTATTTGACCTTCGGTCATCAAGTTAGCGGTGACGACATCGGTTAGGGAGCCTCCTTCCATGTATTCCATGACGACCCAGAGGTCGTTTTTGTGCAAGAATGAATCGATGTAGTTGACGATGTTGGGGTGCCTAGAGGCACGCATGACGAGAATCTCGTTGATGATCAAATCCTTCTTTGGCTGCTTGTCGAGATCCATTTGTTTGATCGCTACGGAGAGGTTGGTGCCGACCTGATAGGCAGTGTAGACGCCACCGGAAGCGCTGGGATGACGCGCAAGGTGAGTGATGGGAAGGCGAGAGAGAGAGAGGGACGACGCACCCCTGGCCAATCTTGACCAAACTTCGGTAAAGCTTTGTGGGGTCGGCATCGGTACATATTTGCTGCAAGCGCCGGATGATGTCGTCGGAATTTTCCTTGTCCTTGTCCTTTTTCTCCCTTCGTCTGGGAGTAGCGACGCCGGGCGTCTTTGCGAGGCTGGCAGCAGCGGGGCTGGGCTGCTGGGGTTGCTGTGTGTGTGCTCTCGGATCCTTTTCTCTTGGCGTTTGTGGGCCTTTAATGGTGACATCAGATGGAGGTGAGTGGGACAAGGGTGGCTTTGGCGCACCGGATTGGGGGGTGGATTGGGTTGTGCCAACGCTGGGGGGACGTCTTGCCCTGGTGGTGGTGTTTGCACGGCCGAGATCCTGGGGCTTGCTGGTGCGGATGGGGGTGCGTTGGGAGGTGGAGCGATCGAGGGAGGGCAAAGCGGCGGTGGGGGGGGCGGGAGCGGGACGAAAAGCGCCGGGAGAGGGGGCGGATGGGGCGGATGGGGACGGGGAGATGGGAGAGGGAGCGGGTTTCTTGGGGGGCGGGGGGGCAGGACGCTAGAAAAAGGAGTGGGCAAGGGAGAAAGGAATGGGGAGGGATACGCACGGGAATCTGGGGAGCGGGATCTGCGAGGGTCTTTTGGTAAGAGGTGGTTTCTACGGCGCCCATCTTGTCCCAGACATCGCCATGGCCTTCTTGATAGAACTTGACGATGTCCATGACGGCCTGGGGGTTCTTTTCCTGCTCTGATCTGGAGATGCCGCTCTCCTGGAGCAACTGCTGCCACTCTTTTGGAAGGCCGGTGAATTCGCCAGTGGATGAATTGAAGCCGACATGGGTGAGATGAACGGGATCGTAGGGTGTGCTGATCTCTGGGCGCTTGGAAGTGTTGAGAAAGTCGGACATGAAGCCGAGCATGCCCTTTTTTGACTTTGCGACGACGGTGCCGCTGCGGGATCTGGATCCGGTAGGGAGGGAGGGGGGAGGGGGGTCGATGGAGGAGACGGACGGGAGGGAGTCTTCTGTGGCAAAGGGAAGATCGAGCGGGGTAGCGGGCACGGAGAGACGCCTGAGTGCGGGAGAAGAGGAAGAGGAGGAAGAGGAGGAGGGGAAGATGTCGTTGAGCGTGGCGGTGTTGGCGCGGGAGGGGCGAGGGGGAGGAGGAGAGACCATGGTGTTGCTCTGAGACGGGGCTGCAAACGGGTCGTTGTCGACACGGGTGGCGGGTGGCGCTGATGAGAGACTGAGCTTACGTGCACGAGGCGGGGGTTTCTGGAGGGAGTTGCGGACGCGGTCGGAAGGGGTTTTTGACCTGAAGGAGGGAGGGGGATGGGTAGGAAGAGGAGGAGGAGGAGGAGGAGCTTGTCTGGTCGGTTGAAACGCGGACGGATCGTGAGCGGCGACGTCTCTGAGAAGGTCAGAATATTCCTGTATCGACTCTCGTGAAGGTCGATGGTACTCGATCGTAATTTTGGACTGTCGCCGTTGCTGCTGCTGCTGCTGATTGATGGCGGACATGTCGAAGGTTGAGTTTTATCAAGTTTTTTTATGTTGTTGTCGTTGCTACGGAGGGCTGTACATCATCCGTCTCGAAACCGTCGTCAGCCAGCCGTTTTCCAACGTCGTGCGTAGACACGTTTTACGCATGTCCATACTCTCCAAGTTACGCTTGTCGTCTTCTCTCGTTCGCGATTATCACATGAGCAGATCGTCCCCACAGTTGCCAGGCCCCGCCAAACGGCCCAGACACGACGACCCCTCCCCGGACCCAGCCCCAAAGCGCGATGCTGCCGGCTGGTTCAAGTCGCGTAAAGGAAAGGTGAAGCAGTCCAAGAACGCTGGCCGCCGTCGTGGCCCTCGCCTTCCCGACACCTCCAACGACGATGACGACGCTCCGAAGCCACCCCGCTTGCCAAAACGCATGTCTGCCCTCCTCATCGGCTTTTGCGGCACCGGCTGCAGTGGCATGCAAATGTACGTCGTCCATCTGCCCGCACACGCCACTGAGCTCTTGCAAAGTCAGCCCGACGTCCGCACCATCGAAGGCGTCTTGTTCGACGCTCTCGTCCGCGCAGGTGCCGTATCCCACGACAATGCCGACGATCCCACCAAAGTGCGTCACCGTACGCCCACCGTCCGTCCCACTCATCCATCCTTCCCAGGTCAGCCTCGGACGCGCCGCCCGCACCGACGCAGGCGTCCACGCCGCCGGCAACGTCGTCTCCATGAAGCTCATCCTCAACATCCCTGGCGTCAACGATTGGGTCGCCCGCATCAACCAGGAGCTCCCGCCAGAGATACGTATCTGGGGAAAAGTACGTCCAGTTGCCACGCCCGTCGTCCAGACAATCATGTTCCCCCCCCAGGTTCGCGTTCAGGGCGGATTCAACGCGCGACTGTTCGTCCTTTTCTCTCTCTTGTCAGGAACATGTCCCACTCATCATTGGTGACAGATCGTGCGATAGCCGCAAGTATACGTATTTCTTTCCCTCCTATCTATTGATCCCACCCAAACATACCTCCGCCTTTGCGCGTGCTCAACCCTCTTTGCTCGACGCCCCCCGCCATCCCTTTTGGATTTTCCCGGATGCCGATACGTCCAGCCCGGAAGAAGATCTCGCCCGCAAGCGACAGTGGCGAGTCCACCCAAACGACATCGACGCGTTGCGCGCTTCCGCTAACAAATTCGAGGGCACCCACAACTTTCACAACTTTACCGTCGGTCGTGACTTTTCGGATCGTAGTAACCAACGCAACATGATACGCATCCACGTCCGTCTTTTGCACCCATAACCGACTTGGTTCTCATCCCCGTTTCGTTAGATCGCCAACCCCGTCGTCTATGGCGACACCGAGTGGATCAGCGTTCTCTTTCACGGTCAAAGTTTTATGCTCCATCAGGTACGTTTCCCAACAGTCATCCATCCAAGCGTCTTCCGACCCCTTGTCTTAGATCGTACGTCTGTCCATCATCCTTGTCTTCACACGCTCATCGTCGGTCCGAACAAGCGCAAAATGATCTCCGCCCTCGTGCTCTCCTGTCGGTCCGGCTCGCCTCCCGAAATCATCGACGAGGTACCGTCTCGCCGCTTAACCCCTGTCTTCACCTCACTCGACCCTTCCAAGCTTTACGGTCCGCGAATGGTCCTCGTGCCAAAAATGCCCGCCTTGGGGCTGCTGCTCGAGTACCCCATCTTCGACTCGTACAACCAAAAGGTCGCCATGGCCAACGGACGGGAAAACCATGACGATGCCCATCCCGACTTTCGTCCACCGATCGACTTTGAGCAGTACCGAGACACGATCGACGCGTTCAAACAATCGTTCATCTATCAAGACATGCGTGCCACAGAGGATCGGTGCGGAATGTACGTGCGGTGTCGTCACGCCCATGGGTCCGATTGACGGCGTGCATAGATTCGACGCCTGGATTCGAAACGTGGACGATTACGAAGGCGACGACCTGTCTTACTTGAACCCGAGGGGCATCATTCCCGCATCCGCGGTCATCAAGAAAGACGCAAAGCGCAGGCCAAAGCCGTTTAAAGAGAACAAGCGGTTCGACGTGACCAACCTCAAAGAACTCGGCGACGCACCCCCACTCGAAGAGGAGAGCGAATCGGAACACGACATGAGCAAACCCACGTTGGAAGACATGGAAGGCTGAGCGGGCTCGGAGACTCGGGTAGACTATGTGATACATGATAGATACGGCCGAAATCAGGACTGGAACTTGCGCATCGTCTGAATTTCGTCTAGCAGCGCCTGCAACCGATCGTCGTCGATCTTGACGAGACTGTCCCAGAATGAGTCCGTCCCGCGCTGACGGGGGCTACCGCAGACTGACCTCGGTATGACGCTCTTCGCCTCTTCTGCCGTCGCGGGGCACAGGTTGGCGATCTGAGCCGTCTCGAACTGTGTCAACCCTGGCTCGCGACGCAGCGTCCTGCTCGATTCTGTCAGCAGACCCTCATCACGGACAGCGAACGGACCACCGACTCTCGAACGGCGCCGGCCGAATCGGTCGTGCTGAACTTGGCAAACGTCTTGACGTACTCGAGCGTCTTGTTGTACACGCTAGCTTGTAGTTAAATAAAGGCAGGACGACACGACCGCAAAAAGACGTACGCGGTGTCCGGCGCGTCCTTGTCCCTGTTCTCGAGGAGATACTTGACCTCGGAGATGAGCAGACAACCCGCGTTGTTGAACTCTGGTAGCAACCGACGGTCCTGACGAACCCTGAATCGATACGACGCTGTACGTACCCGCTCCGAGTTTCAAGGCAGACGCATCTTCCTCTTCTGCGTGTGTCCTGTGCCGTAGACGCGTCGTCATGAATGAAACGTTTTGGCGACAGCCAAGAGTCTGGGACAAACACACGTCTCTGCTTCAAAACGGTTATTACATGTTTACAGACATTTTTTTTAATGATATCTATCTATCTGGTAGTTCAATCCGCGCGTGCTACAAGCCTCAGAATGAACAGCATCGAATCCTAAACCCAGCGCGTTCCTACAACGTATCACAGCGATGCTGTTTCATGTCCCACGTGTTTCAGCGCTTCGTAGACGCGACACAATCACCAAAAACACTTACCGAAGTCGATCATCATGTGGCCAACGCTACAGGAGCGGTACCGTTAACTGCACTCATAGGACCTTCGCCATCCTCGTCCTCCACCGCGAGCAGGGCAACCTTGTCGACCAGTATCGCGTTCGCGACAACCTCCCCTCGCAATCGTTCCTTGTCCTCGTCCTGATGGACCAGGCTGCGATTCGGCAGCGGTCCGTTGGGCTTCCACACACCCCTGGGACCGACATTTTCATTGTTCCCTTTTCCAATCGGTCGCTCCGGTGCACCTTCAGAGTCATCCAGCTTGCCGGTCGAGTTGACGGCGGCTCCGGCAAAGCCCGCAAGTGTAGGGCGAGAGGAGGATGAGTTGTTCCATACACCCGCCACAGGTAAGCGTTTCTCAGGCGCAGTACTGATCGTCAGGGGCGGAAAATCCGTGGATTGAAGTGGAGGTGGAACTTGCTGCACTCGTTGGCCATTAGCACGCGCAGGGGACATCGTACGGTTGTTCGCGGAATGTTCATGGTGTCGATGAGTAGAATGTAAAGTGGGTTGAGGCTTCAAACCGACAGCCCAATCAGGTCTTGGGGGAAGAGGGTGTTGTGATGATGTTGATGTGTACGTTCTCCGTGAGGATGACGTCGAAGAGGACTAGAAAAATATGATCGTGTGAGTCGATTTGCAACGAGACAAGGCCGACGCACAGCGGGAGACGATGCTTCGTCGCTAGCTGGTGTTCTAGTGCCGGTACTTCCATTCGAGTTTGAGTTTCCAGGATGTCTTCTTACTGTTGAACTTAATCGTGGCCCTACCACCTCGCCACCCCCACCGGGGCGGCCAGTGTTACCGTTTACGCCGAATCCGCCCATACCAACCCCAGGACCATAGCTCCACGCACTCCGTGCAGGAGGCGCACCTCGGGGCTTAGATCCCATCGTGGGAGACTGCTGACCGATCACGCCGGGGTAAGGGCGGTTGGTGGCATACGGATCGTGTGCGCCATTGTATTCGGGAGAGTAATGGGCTTGGTTCTGGGCGGGAGAGGAGGACGGTGGCATGGGATGATGATGCATTGGAGGAGTGGGATAGTAAGGTCCCATCGGGTAGGGCCCATACGGTGGGACAGGGGGCGTGTATGTCGAATACTGAGACATTGGGGGAGCGGTGGGAGGGCTTGGCGCGGGGAGAGGGCGGTGTTGTGCAGGAGGATGCGCAGGAGGGGGTGAATGCCATGGGTAAGAAATATAGACGCCTTGTTGACCTTGTTGTTGAGGCGGTTGTTGGGATGGATAAACATCAACCTGGTTGGAAGGGTTTCCGTCTGTATTCTGGAGGGGCGGTGGCGGTGGGTAGGGGTATGTTGCATAGTAATGATAAGGAGAGATAAAGTTCGGGGCAGGGGGTGCTGGGGGTGGGTATGCATACACGTATGGGTTACCATAGCTGGGAACCTGAGCTGGAGCCTGTGACAGATCATAAGGTCCTGAAGCTTGGGAGGGCTCGTACAACGTAGGGTATTTGAAAGACGAAGGAGATGGAGCTCTCGAGCCACGAGAGCTATTTGAACCATTGAAGCTGGGACCAGTAGAGCGGAGACTCCTCGAGGACGAGCCGTTTGAACGGCGGCCATCCTTTTTGTCTCGCACGACGGGGCCCGACCATTCACTCTCGGTTGTGGGGGAGCTTACCAAGTCGTCCATGTCGCCCATACTGCTGGTTTCGCCCGCGCTCGTTACCGAACCCGAGGTGAGACTGACGGTGGAAGAGCTTGCGCTAAGATCTTTTTCCTTTCCTCTTTCCTTCTCGTCGAAATCCATGAATATCCTTGAACGTGCTTCGTTATAAGCAGCTTCTCGCTCGGCGATTGTTTTGTGCTTCTTGCTGCTTCCGGTGGCATTACTTCGCCCGCCAAGGCTGCCAGCCTCGGACGGTTCTGGATCTGAGAGCTCGGGGTCTTCGCCGGTAACGGAGCCGGCTTGGGAATGAGGTTTATGGCGCTGCCTGTCAGTGGGAGATCGACGCATGATTTTGAAAGTAGGCTGAGTGGGTGATTGGGCGGGGACGAGCTCTGCAATACGGCGCGCAGGTCTAGAGGGGACGTGTCAGCGATCAGGACGGGCGCCTAGACACGACAGACTGACATTCTGCTGTCCGAGGTGAGTAGTACATTAATGACCTTGGTGACAGAGTCCGTTTCTGGGGCCAACTTGTAATAGGTAGAGCATCGGTGTACGAGGAGTCTTTGATACGAAGTGTTCGGCATGAGCTCGATGCGAGTCCTAGCGCAGAATATGGGCGGGTTAAAAATGAACAAGGAAGTGACGTCGCACAGGGAGAGGGGAAAAAAACGGACCTGCGATCGTTGATTAAACATTCCATCTGCTCGCCGAGCTTGAGGACGTAAATTCTATCTTTACTTTTGAGGGCCTCAACGATTTGGGGATCGACGTCAGGGAGGAAGTTGAGGTTGGCGCTACCGGTGGAGTCGGAATCGGGCAAGGGCTCTGAGTCCGGAGAGAGTATGGTTGGGTGGTCGAATGGAGGGGTGAGGAAGGAGGAGGAGGAGGAGGAGGAGATGTGATGATCCGACGGAGACATGGGGAGAGAGGGGGGGGAAGAGGAAGAGGGGGACATTGACTTTGATGAGAGCTGTGGAAAGCTGAGAAACGCCTTAGTAAAAAGAGCGAACTTGCCCAGTTGCGCAGCCTTTCTAGATTCTACTTGTTGTGACAACCAAAAGAAAAGCCGGGGTGCATCTAACGTAGGTCTAGGGGGACAACCAGAAAATTCAATGTCCACTCTGTCTTATTACCAACCCTCTCCTCCCTCAGCGCATGGGAGTATTAATATAATAGCACAGCATAAGACTTCAGCCATGTCCCAAGCGTTTCTCAAGCGTAAATATACCTGTCGCACATCTTTCGCTGCTACGTGGCACGTCGGCCACTCACTGGAGACTTCCACAGCCGCTTGTGCAGGTCTCGCGCCCTCTCCACACGAGTTGGCTTGCCGCCTAGAGCATCGACCGTGCTTTGACACTCGAGACCCCCTCAAGCCGTCGCTTCGTGGCCGTGGTTCCTCGATAGCTGATCAATTAATGGCTATCAGATGATGACCAGGGGTTTGTCGTGACAAACGGGCGGGCGAAAAAAAAGTCCAGAGCCCGTGTTTGACGTTTCAAGTTCGGGTCGAAAAGGCACCGGGGTTGTATATATACGTATAGGTTTCCTACCACGGATTTCTTTCTCGCCAACCCTCGAAGTGGACGTCGCAACATTTGGCGTTCACCGACGACGTTCGTTTTCTCCGATATTGCCTCCACATCAGCCTGCACCAGTCACTTTTTCCAGGGTTTTGGACTCTTTTGCGAGCCAAGCCGTGGAAATACGAGCGGGGACTGGAGGGCCAGGAATAGAAGTGATGCATGTTTCCTCTGACTTTGTGACATCAGAAACAGACGGCGATGCGACGCGGCGTGCACGTTCACTGCTGACGCCGCCGTCTCTTTCTGTAATCTAGGTACGTATGTAACTTGGTCGTCGTTTCGAGATTTGTCGACGATTTAATCTCTGAGGCTTGTTCACAGACGCAGAATGAACTGATCGATGAGGTACGTTGGTGCATTAAATATTACTATCTATGGAGACCGCATCACCATCAACATGTCCAAAATCATGCACTTCCCCAGTCATCTGCAATACGTCTCTTGTTGGCAATCCTATTCCCCGACCGCATCCGTGATCGCCATGTGGTTTTTGGACACCTCGTAATACCAGGATTGGAAGCGCCGACAGAGTATCACTAGGCCCGGGCGGGTTCAGGTTGCATACAGCCATATCCTGGATCACATTCGTAGCACGTCAGCTGCTGACGCCCCCATTCCCCAATAGCGTGGGCTCTTGCGATCCTCTGCCTGCGTTTCCTCACATTTTGCTTTGTCCTGTTCGATTAACGCTACTTTAGGGTCCCTCCTAAGAGGCACACCCAGGTGCACCGAAATTGATCCTTCATGATGTTGTACGAGGTGACAACATCCAGCTGCAGAACGGTAGCGATGTCAACATCGCGAGAGACGGCATGCTCGTGGTCTTGGTGGCGTGCATCCACGGGTGAACAACGGTGCCGTTCTCAGTATGGGAGAAGACATTTGGCCCAGATGTCCAACACTGGGTTAAGCAATGTGTCGAGATGGAAGTGCCGGAACGTTGGTGCCTGTATACGGATTGTCTGAGTCTATTGCTTCATTCATCTCCCGTTTTACTTCCTGCACGAGACTGGATTAGGGAGATATTGAGATCTGGACGCCTTTACTTTCCGTTCTGTGCCCGTTGTTTGACGATCATCCGAACGTCTCGTTCTCGTCATATCCCGGATAGGGCTCGGTCGCGTATGTCTCGGGACGCAGGATGGCGAAGAGACATGTGGGCTGTCGAGGTAAAGGTCGCCGATCGTCGTCGGCAGTGTCTGTACAATATCGGAGTGAGCTGTTGAGCCAGAGAGCTATGGTATGGCAAGTGCTTGGAGATTGTACAGACGAGGTATGCCTCTGTTTTCATGTCCGAACTTGCGTTCCTCGTGTATTTTGGCGGGTATTGAAACGGGGGTGATTTCAGGCTCGCTGGTGTACTAGACGGGACAGATCTTGCAATAGTGGGTGCGAGCTATATGAAGCGAACGAGTCCGTATGGCTCGCTCGATGCGTTGGATGATACGGTAAACTACGTGCAGAATACGTACAGTCGGGAGCACTAGAGGAGGACAGGAGAGCGAGAGCGGCGCCGCAGGTTCAGGCAAAGCATGATCCTGGTAAGACCGAGAAAATGAAAGGTATTTGTTTATTCTATCACTTTGGAGTCGAAAGTAGCCTAGAGGTTTGTGATTGTCCATGCCACCTCAAAGGGGTATCATGAATGTGTAAACTCATACAAGGTTGTTCAAGTTAGCCATTTTGTTAGGTCCATTGGTTGCATCTAATGTAGGTCTGGGGAGACAATCAAACCTATTCCCCCCCTCCAACTCGTGGGAACATCAATATGATATCATAGCGTAAGTAAATACCAAGTCTAGCCTAGTGTAACCCTTCTGTCGACACCACTCGGTAAACGTTGAACCCGAGACTGTCCCTTTCGTCAGCCATGTCCATCCCATCGCACACGTTCACGTACCAGAACACGAGGATGCAGCATCCATAGATAGCCAGCGCCAACGCACTGTTCCCCAGTGATCGGTTCAAACTTGGCTCCTCCTTGGCGAGCTGCCCTACTGTCAGCACCGCGGCAAACCGAATCAGTGTGCAATCCCACCTTCCAGAAAAAGAGCCCTGGAAGAATAAACGACACTGTCGTCGATCCTGTGGACCCAACAAACGAGAGAACTAGCCACACATCAATCCAAAAAAAAACTCAGCAACCGTCTAGCTTGCTTACCCATCTGTAAGTCGTTCACATTGTAAGCGACGATGAATCCCAGCAGAATAATGGCTCCCGTGAGGAGAGTATGCTTCATTACTGACATGTCCCCATTCCCATGCCCATCCGATTCCACCTCCTCTCCCGTCCGCTTAGCGGGCGCTCCACTGAAAACTTTGTCCAAGCAGTTACGGCATGGATGCACCTGCAACGGGTACGAGAATACAATAAGCGTGACGATAGCAGCCTGTCCGACTGCGATAAATAGCGAGGTCGAAGGATACATTGCAATAATGTTTGCGCCGACCTGTCATAGGCAATCCGATTGGTCACGGAAACCGTACAAGCTAGTCGCAGACTCACATTCGAACCAAACGTCAGGTAGCCAAACACTGCAATGATCTCGTAGACAATCACAGCAGCACCGATCGCTGTACAAATCACCGTGTTCAGCCGCTGCTGCGAATTGGTCTGCAGCTCATTATAGATCGGAAATATCTATTCGACCATAAACACCGCGCCAAAATCGACCAAAAACCACCCTTACATTCTGCGCGCACGTAAATGCAAACACTTGCACAGGGAAGGTCGTCACAAAGTTGGGCGTGAAATGGATTAAATGCACTTCCCCTATTGGTGAAGTACCCTCCAATGGCCAGAAGTAACATCTTATGACGATGATCACCAAATATACTGTCAAAAGTACGCTCGGGTCGACATCAGGCAAAGGCAGACCGAAATCGCGACTCACCAACGGAAAACATGGCAATGTAGCTTGTATGCCTAAGGCTGTCTAATTTGCGAATGAACGAAAGGGGTGCTAGCAACACTAAAGAGAGAAGAATCCAGTTGTGACCGGACGAGGTCCACGCCGGGGGATTCGTATCCGGTGAAGCCAAGTCATGGTATAGTGATGCAACCACGTTAGGCATCAATGACTTGATGATAATGAGATAACTGATGAATATATCAAATATATCCCCATGCCATATTCTTGGTCGACACATACCCAATAGACACGCCAAAGCACTTTATGGCAATGGCAGCGTCAAAGAAAACAGCAGCTCGAGGGAACGTGATCTGTGCAATAGCAAAGAACGAACTTTGCCGATGTGGGGTAAACTGCGCGCAGCGAGTGAGCAGGTACAAGCCAAAGGCACCAACCGCCCCAGAGAACGCGCATGTGATCATGCCTGGGATGACGCCTGCGGATGCCATGGCCTGAAGAATCCTATCCGTATGAGCATGTACAATTGCACACAGAGGAGCAGAACTGACCAGAGGAAAGGTTACCATGCCTTTAGGACCAATCATTCGACCATGCGACCGGAATGATAGAAAACGACGTACCACTTCCAATGATAGTGTTCGAAAGATTGCTGACAGAACTGATAATGCTTGCATGGCCCTCTCTGAGTTTCGGGCTCCCAAGCAGAGAAGAGCTTTCGTCTACGCGGCGGTACTCGATGTCACCCAACCCCGTGACTTGAGTTCCTATAGTACCATACGGCTGCGACATCTTGTGCGACTCGGGTCAAAGGGGTAGCCACTCGAGAAATACAATACTTACGAATGGAACTGGAGCTGGTGTGGGGATAAGGAGTATTAGGATAAGCGCCGCCGGAGAGGAGAGCTGTTACTTATCCTCTCACGACCACCTTTGATGATCCGCTGTTTGTTAAGACATTCGCCACGTGCCAATCAAAGATGCTTTCAACTGCAGTGTACTTAAGTACTTAGACTGTATACAACTTCGCCAGCAACGAATGCAGTCAAACAGAACGAGAAGACATAAATACATAGCGAATTAATGAAGCATCCTTCATTAAGCCAAAGCTAAATCCCAGGAGGAAACTAGACAAACGAAATTTGCTCAATACTTGATCCTACTCTGACCGCTACCTAATCTTCCTGCCTGTCTTTCCCGCTGACGAGCATGCATTCGCTGGTGTCTCAGATTCGCCATCATTTGCTTTGCAATAGGTGACAATTCCGACGATGACGCCGGAGATGGCAGCTCGCGCAAGTGGTAAAACGGCCGAACCGGAGTAACGGGTTGCGGGAGTCGTGACAGCACCTCGTTCTCCTTGCCACGAAGCATCATGCTGGTTGGCAGCTCCGCTTCAGTTGGCCTGGGCTTCCTACGGACCCCAGGCTGCAAGGCAATAGGATGTCGGCATGGTGAATTAATAGTGATATCGTGCTTCGATTCTGCAGAGCCAGTTGAAGAACCCGATGCGCTTCTCAACTTGGGTATCTGGGAATGCATCTCGTGTGGTCGAAAAACAGCAACAGCAATGCCCTTGTCTTCAGTGTTCGACTTCTCGCCTAGCAAGGTGAGCTCGGGTTGTTCTGCAACAGGCTGAGACCCATTGATATCGCATGGAGCTAACAGAGGTCCCATGCTGGGTCGCGAGGGTATCTTGGAGGGGAGACGGGGTCCCCCAGGGCCATGGGTGCTTCGTTCGATGTGTTGGTGAGTGACAGCTTGTGCGGACAGGGATACATCATCCTGGCTCCCAGTCGAAAAGACTGCAGCGATTGGTGACGCAGGAGGAGAGGGGGACTTGCTCACGTCAGAGGCAAGAGAAAAACGTCGTGGATTAGGGGGTGAAATAGGTTGGAAAGCAATGGTATTGTTGCGACGGGGAAGAGGGATCTGAGAGTGTTTGGTATCGCCAATAGAGGATTCGGCCGAAAATCGTCGAAAGCTGGTTGAAATGGTGTTGGGCTGAGGAAGTCTCGAAACCGGGCTATCAAATACCCTCTTCTTATCACCAAGGAAACCGAAAACCTGGGAGGCTCGTTTAGGTGTCGTGTTGGGCGAATTGGGTGCTTGTGAATTTGCCTGGTCGGTAGAGAGACTGAGCTCCACTTCAAGCGAGGAGAAAGTTGGGTGGTTGGGGGCGGAGGTATCACATTCAATGGAGAGCACAGCTTTATCTTCAACAGAACGAGTGTGAGTAAAATGAGTGTCGGCAGGAGTCCGAGGACCGCTGGAAGATACTGTGGAGTCACCATCGGTTTCACTGGGTACCTCGTCAGCTGCAGGGAACAAAAGTGTGTTCAATACTGACCCAAGATATTTTTCTGCCCAAGATATGTCGCCCTCCATGCTGCTTCTTAAATTTTGCGAGGATGGATGACCAAGGAGTTGTCGTAAAGTCGACCCCGTGCGACTCCTTTGAACACGTCCCTCCTTCCGGGGAGAGGGTGAGTTTGAGAAGATAGCAGAATTGAGATGGCCTTGATCATCGTAATGGTTTAGAAGGCTTGCAACGGAAGGATCCTGGCGGAGAAGCGTGAGACGGCTCTTGTCTCGCGGGGTAATGGGTACACTCTTGGAACGACGGCGAGGGGACTCTGTGAAAGATCGCTTTGGGGAAATATCCATGGGAGGGTACGCATTCGGGAACACGGTGCGGCTGTGAACGGTTCGACTACGGACGATCACAGAGTACGTGCTACGAGCAGAAACACTAGCAATAGTTGTGGATGATGACTTTGGTGGGGGAATAACTGAGTTAATGGGGTGAGCTTGACGGAAGATTAGCGAAGAGGGGTGGAGAGATGTAGAAGAACATACGGAGGGGGGGCAGACAGCCAAGACCACTCAGCGACTCTGATGCACATCGGCCGGAAGTGGAGCGGAGGAGACGGTAGAGTTCCACCTCTGCGCTGTCATTGCTGCCTGGTTTGAGATGCTCCTCGGAAGGAGTGTGGGGTTCTTCTGTGCAACGTTTTTTGGATTTCCTGCTGCCGATTGAAAAGAATCTTTTGAAAAAACCCATTGTAGGCTGGTAGTCGTGTCAAATCGTGAATGGCAGAGATACTGGACGTTAATGAGCGTAAGATCGTAAGTAGCAAAAGTCAAGAGAAAGAGAAAGAAGTCGCGAATATGAACTACAGCCAAACAAAGTGCCAAACAACGCGCTGGATGGGTCACGTGCAGTTAATATCCAGATGCAATAATACCATACCCCCACCATCAATCATGCCACTCTCCCTCGAAGTTGCGGGCAGCAACGTCCGCGACTTTTGCATGCTAGAACGCAACTTTTTGTCGCATTTCAAGCTGGTCTTGTTGTTCATCCTCTTGTCGTCCTCTGCTCTACTCGGAACACGTCTCCCAGGCCCTAGTACCGGCGAGAAGGAGACCCTGGGCAAGGCTGGCCTGCCTGTGGCCATCGTACAGGCCATCGCTGCGCTGGCCATCATCGTCGCCGCTATTTGGGAGTACCACAGCGGGGTGAAAGACCTACTTAGAGTGAGAGCCTTCCTTGTTGTCTCAAGGTGATCCCCTCAAAACCAAGTATTACGCTGGGGCCTCATCTGTTTCTATAGAGTGCACTTCCCGATCATGGTGGTAGTAACGTCCATAATTGTTGCGGTCTCCGTGTTTTATATTGTTCGCACCGAATGATGAGTGTCGTGTGTAGCAATCAATGTGTGGTAGCGTACGTTGTCACGTGGTAGTTTTATTTGAATGGATCTCCAAGCCTGATATACTTGGAGTGAGACTCCCGTCGTTCTTGTTTCTCCTTCACGGCCATCATCCATCATGAAAATCAGCAAAAAGATTGAACAGTCCACAAAAGAGGGAAAGATTTGGTGGTCTTTTGAGTACTTTCCACCAAGAACAGCCCAGGTATGTGGCGGACGCTACATCTTCTCACCTCCCGTCCTCATCCCCCTCTAGGGCCTCCAAAACTTGCTCGACCGTATAGAGCGCATGCGGGCCTTGGGCCCTGAATTCATCGATATTACTTGGCATGTTCTACTTTCCTTTATCCTGCCCACCTTGCTCACCCCGTCCCAAGGAATGCAGGCGGTCGGACGTCAGATCTCACTTCCGAGATGGTAAAAACATGCCAGGGTTTACTGGGAATCGAGACTTGCATGCACTTGACGTGTACCAACATGCCCCGAGAAAAAGTTGACATCGCCCTTCAGGTGCGTACCGTGGAGCAGTCTCTTGTTCTCCCACGAATCTCAGACCAATCAGGAAGCAAAGCAACATGGCTGCCGTAATGTCCTTGCCCTACGCGGTGATCCTCCAGCGGGCAAAGACGAATGGGAGGCAGTCGAAGGCGGCTTCGTCCATGGAATTGATCTTGTCCGACATATCCGTAAGCTATACGGTGACTACTTTGACATAGCGGTCGCCGGTTTTCCCCAGAATCAACTTCTTCCTCCGGAAGAGCTTGAGCTCGAGATTAATTACCTCAAAGAAAAAGTCGACCAGGGTGTCGATTTCATCTTCACACAAATGTTTTACGATGTCGATGTCTTCATCGATTGGGTTAAAACTGTGAGAGCAGCCGGAATAACAGTTCCCATCGTTCCTGGCATAGCTCCCATTCAGACTTGGAATGGGTTCTTAAAGGCAACAAATCTTGCAAAAACCAAGATCCCTCAGTCCTTCAAGGATGCCTTGGAACCCCACAAGAATGACGACGAGAAAGTCAGAGAGATTGGCACCAAGCTGGTTGCAGAAATGTGCCGCAAAATTCTCGATGCCAACCTCGACATCAAGGGTCTTCATTTCTACACTATGAACTTGGAGAAGGGTACTAAGATGTTACTTGAGGAACTTAACTTGGTTCCACGAATTGAGACCATCAAGCCTCTGCCATGGAGACAGGTATATCGTTGATGTCACTCCAGTTCCACTCTAACTCGAGCTGTTGACAGTCCCTCACCCCAAATCGTCGACAAGAGAACATTCGTCCAATATTCTGGGCAAACCGCGCAAAGTCTTACTTATCACGCACTGAGAACTGGGACGAATTTCCTAACGGTCGTTTCGGTGATTCACGCAGTCCTGCATATGGTGAACTAGATGGTTATGGTGTCTCGTTGAAACAAACGGTACGCAAGTCCTACGTATCTCATCTCGAGTACTGATGGCCTCTCGCTGCCACAGAAAGAGGAAGCCCTGAAACTTTGGGGCGAGCCAAATTCTTTTTCCGATATTACTGAGCTCTTTGCTCGATTCTGCGAGAATCAGCTCCATGCACTCCCTTGGTCTGATCAGCCGGTCTCATCGGAGACCAGCGTCATCGCTCCTGATCTAGCAAAGATGAACCGACTTGGTTTTTTGACCATCAACTCCCAACCGGCTGTCAATGGGGCGAGCAGTGACGATCTCAAGTTTGGCTGGGGCCCAAGCAATGGTTATGTATATCAGAAGGTGCACAGTCCTTTGATCTATACGTGATCCACGGGTGTTTATGATATTGAATCTAGGCGTATCTGGAATTTTTCGTCAACGGCGACCTTTTGGAGTTGCTGATATCCCAAATCGAGCTCGACACCAACATGACGTACTATGTCATCAACAAGCAAGGCGACCTACGCACAAACACTCACTCGGATGGCCCAAATGCCGTTACATGGGGTGTCTTCCCCAACAAGGAGATTATTCAACCCACCATCGTCGAGGCCATCAGCTTCATGGCATGGAAGGCAGGTGTTTCGTTGATGACCGAGATAATACAATCTGACGCTGATCAATGCAATTTCAGGACGAAGCTTATGAACTAGGTTCTAAATGGGCTTACGTGTACGATGCTGGTTCACCATCACGCAAGCTCGTCATGGATATCATAAATGATTCTTACCTCGTGAACGTAGTTCACAACGACTTTAAGGACCCAGACGCCATATTCGTTCCTTTCTTCAAAGCCGGCGAAGAGTACGCAGCATTGCACTTGCAATCAGCAATGACAAACGGCTTCGTGAACTAAGGTGCTACTTCTCTACCTCCTTGATTTCTTTTGCATCTATCAAAAAGAGTTTACCACCGATATGATCCAACTCACTGCATTCATTTCATTGTATACGGGTTCAACCCCCGTATATCATCACACTGCATATCTTAAAATAACGATATCCCCTGATGCTCTCTTTAAAATTCGCATCAACTGCTGCCTTCTATCACACCCTGCATCAACTGCATACACTCGTACTTTGTCTCCACATCATTATACTTTCATGGGACGACAAAATGTGTACAGTAACAAACAACTAATAGTAGAATTGTGATCTCCATGTTTTGGATTGTCCACCCCGAAAGCATTGAGAGTGAATACTAGGGACAAAACCATTACAACCATCCGGTACAAAAAAATTAGAGCAGGTCAGAAAAGAAAAAATCGGTGTTTGAAGGGGGAGGACCGGCCACAAGTCCGCTGGGTATATCGACTTTTTCGCCAGTAAGGTCTGTGATAGAGGCTCCGTCAGCCTCGAGGGTATCGACAAGTTTGCATACATACCAAGAAGTTTGATTTTCAAACCAATTTCTGTGAGTGCTTTGATATAACCAGCAGTTTCATCGGAAGTTACGTGTCCACTGTCTCGTCGAAGCATGTTTAGGCCATCGGTCCAATCAGCCCACGTTGATTGATCCGTGGCAATTTGATCTGCTAACGAGCCCTCGTTTGCAGTCAACAAGGAAAAAGAGAGCGGTGATGGTGTCAAGGAAGAGGGTAGATCGACGTGGTTGTGCACAGCGGTGGAAGGCGGAGCGCACGTACCGGTTGCGATTTGGCTGATCACTGAAATCTCGATGCGATCTGGAAGATCTTCCAATCCGTTTCGAACTTCAAACTTGGTGGGGCTGTCTACGTAGTGCAAATACTTGTAGCCGTTATCCTAAAATTTCCCAGTGAACACGGAACGAGTGAGGGGATAATGATGTTTCTACCAAGCGCATAAATCTCCAGGGTGCATTGGGTCGTTTAACGGTCCCCGTTTGTGCCGGCGGAACGCCATTGATGAACCAGGCACCTTGTAATAGACAGTGCGATCGTTGTTGGCGGACGAACTCGGCAGATTCCCTCATCAGTTTTTCCTTTAAGTTCCTGTACGGGATAGCACCTCACTCCAAGCAAATACGATGGTGCACGTACCGAACGGGCACCCTGCTCAGTAGATCATCTTCTGCTTCCAGTTCTTGCATCTGACGATCGCGGATCGCGCGATACTCGCATTCCAAGAAGTCTTGTTCAAGAGTATGCCAGGGTTTTGTGTTCTCTCCCTGCAGCGCTACTTTGACCCTTTTCCATTGGAGAAATTGTCAGTGCATATACCGAACAGTAAATCCGAGAACCTACTGGCTTCGAGTGAGCGCTACAATACGGCCAAAGTCATCACTGGCAGATCCACTTTCGCTCCACATACGCAGAAAGAATTGCATCGCCAACGCGTGAACTTTGTAGAAATTAAGGAAGAATGGTTGGAATGTTGTTGGCGTCGAGTCTGCGGAGCTTGTGAGATTAATCCGGGCAACTGAATGAAAAATATGCACAGGCTGGTGCAAAGATCGCCCAGTACTCAGAAAGAAGTTCAACGATCTCGTTCGATGCTTTGGCTATCGGACATCGCCGTTCCGCCGGTCGACTTAATTGTTCTAAAACAACCTGGCATCGGAGATAAGAAGGGAAGTCTAACAAATCAATGAAGTCTGGCACCTTGGAGAAAGATTCCGGATCATTCTGCACAAAGTTGAACAGGCAATCAAGACCAAGAAAGCCGACTTCCTGAAACTCTTCGATGATGTTCTCGCTACCGAACCCAAGTTTCTTCCACTTTAGTACTTGGTCGTCTGGATCGAGCTCCTCGTGAACCCTACTGCTTTCCCAGATATACTGGAGTAGAGAGTCGTGCATGGGCTCTGCCTCAGGTTCGACCAGCGTTGTCTTTTTCCGATAGGTTACGCGGATAATGTTTGCTTGAAAGTCTAGGATACAGGATGATAAATCTTCGGTGACGTGAGACGACATGAGGCGCTAAAAACAACTTTCAGTTATCAGCAAACACAGGCCCAGATTTGACTTACGATGACGGCCTTTCGGACGTTCAAGTGTTCAAGTTGAGAGATAAACTCATCCCATCTTGCATCATTCACATGAGACAAGAGTGAATTTATTAGCATCAAACTGGAAGGGAAGTGAGCTATTATGAGCGAAAGTAAGGGTGAAACACACCTGTTCAGTGCCATGGCAGTATCAGCACTTGCTAGACGATTTATGACCGTCTCCAAGGACCCTTTTCCATTCTGCATCTGCTCGAATACACACTGAAATCCAAATTTGTAGACAGAATCTGGTGGCAGCTGTGGCGGGCTCCTACTCGAACTAGCCATGACAGGACCCGGCGCGTTCACGGGGTCGGCTTCGACAAGCTTCTTCAGTATTGCTGTTGCAGGCCGACAAACGTTGATTAGGGAGTGAGGAGACGCGAGCACTTGGACTATTTTGAAGATGAACTCGTCGTTGAGCGCAGACCAACCGTATTCAAGGTCCATTAAATTTTGCACGGCTGTAAGTGCATACTTGTCGGAGAATTGCCTGAGGGCCCGTACAATCGAGATAGATTAAACGAGACATACTGCGAGGGTATTTCCGTGTTCAGTATAAATGACATTAACGAGAGCCTCGAGACCATCACGCAAGAGGAACTCCTGAGCAAATTTTTCTTCCTAGAGGCGCGACAGGTCGAGTTTGTGAATAGATGGAGAATAAAAAACATACTTTGATGAGTTTCTGTAACGAGAACAGGGACAGTCTGAGAGACTTTTCGTCCCGATAAGTCAGTTTCTGGACGATCTCTGCAGCCTCGATATGGGAAGCATTGACTAGTCTGGGATCTACGGAGTTAGTGGTAAAGAGAAGATGATGGAGAGGGAAGAGGGACCTCAAATGAGCCTTGTTCTTGATCTTCTTTCTGAGATTGTCATTTGTGACCAACTCGTCTGTGTCGCGGTCCCTCAGTGCAAAATGAGTTGAGGGCTCTGTGACCTTGAGGTTGACGCAAAGCTGACGGACGACATCCTCGACGGCGAGAGTGGGATCGATGCGAGCACGGACAGTCGCACCCTCCTTGATTGTGACATTGTTGGTCGGAACGAGTCCGGCGGTCTTTGGTGTAGTTCCATTGGTAGTAGAGGGGCCCAGTATAGTGCGTGAAGCTCCTAGATTGTTGCTGGTAGACATGACTGAAAAATAAGGTAGTTAGGAATCCAAGACAACGATGGTAGTGAATGTGCGATATCAGCCAGTACGAAAAGTCGTCCTTGTGTAGATCCGACTGACGTGCAAATACAGGAAACTCATCGTCTAGAAGACGAATGAAATCGTGCTCACCGTCGCGAACTAAGTAAACGAGCGTGGTGAGCGAGCGGAAGCAGCGTCGTGGTAAGCGGCTGACTTGACCACTGACCACCACTGTGACGATGGGTCTTATGCTAGTACTTTTCTTGACCTTTTCTTTGTCTTTGCGATGGACCGCAAGACACCCCGAGTACCCCTCAGACACGTCCAGACAGCCCGCTTTCGCCCCTACATCCTACCCGACGCACCCTCGTCGCTGTCATCGTACCCCTTTGTCCAATACATCGACGACAACTCCCCGTGGCAGGTGTGTTCACCGATTTCTATCGGTCCGCTATTCTACAATTTATACAGCTAGTCCACCCCCGCCCCGTTGTGCGCACCCCCAAGAACACCGCAAACTACCCTTGGAACGATCATGAATTCTCGCCATTCTCGAGGTCGCACCGTTCGTCCACCCCACCAATCCGCTCTTCGGCATCATCTCCACGTGCAGAATCATCATACAAACACACTGGAAGCGATTTGACGAACCCCCAAGGCAGCCGCTCTGGAGAAGACACTAGCCCGTTCCCACCTACAGAGGGTCTTCCAGAGGATATGCAAGATATGCTCCAGCAGTTAGATAATTTGGCGAACTGGGTCAAGGCAGCTTCCTCGATCGCTTCGACCAGTTCGATCATGTATTCACCTACTCTTACTGGACACTGCATGGCTGAGGCTTGCAATAACAGCATCGCGCGTTCAGGTAACTCACCCTTGGCAAGAAAAGGGAAGAATCGCCTGCTATCGACTACTCCGACTGGCATTTGCCGGGATCTTCTCGTGTGTTCCACCGTCCGATCTCTTGCCAGCGCCCTGAACTAAATCTTTAGGAATCTTCAAGAAGCCCTGCGTCGGGTAGTAGACCCAAGACACCTCCCATCGCCGACTGTCGATCGGAAGGGTTCATATATATGCCTAACGTATGCCAGCTTCCTGTTTCTGAAAGCTTTCCCTCCATTTCTCCACCTCGCAGCACAATACGCCTGAATTCCTTGTCGGCAGTTCTAGTTCTCCGATCGCATATCCGGTCCACGGTTACTCCAGCCTTCCTCCGCGCCATGCTCCTCGCCAATCCGACCAAACCTACGGTATTGCTCATCATCGCCGTTTCCCTGCGCGCAGATCAACCCCGTGTCCCCCGTCCACTTCTCTCGTCTCTCCCTCGGGCAAAACTTCATTCAAGACGTTGTTCCATCGTTCGAGATGCAATACGACCACAATGTCTCGCCCGAGTATTCCCTCGGGCCACGTTCCCGCTGACAGTACATTGCGTCAGGGGAAGAGGATGCGTCTCCCATGGCTGAGAATCTGATATAACCTAGGAACGGAGTTGTCGATGTTTCTGTATGTCACGCATGTATCTGGATTGACTCCTCATCCTTAACTCGAATCTGCATCATAGGATGCGTTTTCTCCGAGCAATTGTCCACACTCGTCATTGCTATCGATGACGCGATACGTTTTGGCATGACCGGATTACTGGCTCATTCTTCTTTTCCAACTGTCCAAGCCAGCCTCCATTGACCTGCGACCTGTCAGCCATCATGGCTTCATTTTCCGTCTGTTAGCCTCTCGTTGTTCCAACTTTCACCTTTGCACCGAAGCTTCCCCGTGAACTACCATGCCTTCTCGTTGGTCGGTACCACATATACGCGTCGAGTTACTGGATGGTTCTACAGTCAGCCTGTCGCCGTCAAGTACACTTGATATCACGGAAATCTTGAGCCAAGCCAAGCCGTGGCCAAACCTGTTGGTTGAAGACTTCGCATTGAATGGTGTGGACAGTGCTCTTTGCTGGGAGGATGGCAGTTTGCCGAGCGTCCCGCCTTTTCCCATGGATCACAGACCACCTCTTTTCATCTTGCATTCCCATCGTGCACGGCTTCCTTTCCCCATCCGCCAAGAAGCCTTCGAGCTGGGCGACTTTCTTTGGAACGACGAAGACGCTTCTTCTCTCTTGACAGCTCCGACGATGCCCCGCATGAAGCTGATGATAAAGGAACAATTATACGTGCAGAAATGGGTGGTGAGTTCCACGGTCATTCTTTGTCTGCATGCTTACTCAGCTGTCTAGAACAAACTAACGTCAGACAATCCTCCCAACCACATTCCCTGGTCATGTGAGAAGCCTGCTGCAATACGGAAATGGATCGCAGAAGGCTCCTTATTTCCAGCAACCGCGGTTAGAACTGAACAATGTGCCGTCGTCCAAGGCCATCCGTGTGTTGTTGACGCGCCCAAGTCCTCGGCATATGCTAATCGTGTACCTCGTCCGGGAGAGTTGACCGCACTCTCAGAGATATCTGCTCCAAAACACGCACCAGCAGCATCCCACACTTCAACGTTGCACGTTCCTGCCAAGTCCGCGGATGTCGCTCTTGTCATACTCCGCGGGGAGTCCACGATCCCACACTCTCCGCACTGTATCGTTGGGACTTCACAAACACCTTCCCCGTCAACCTTACTTCCCTCTGGCCCGTCCATCGGAATGACACCGATTAAGCTGCAGGCCGCCCCCCTGGCCGTTCGCCGTGGGAAATCGATAGATAACTTGAAGTTGAAAGGCAGTGTCATCGAACAGTTGGAGTACCCGGACATCCCGACCGCATTTCGAGGTTCCTCAAGTGTCTGGTCACCTCAATTCAACGTCTTTCCTGTTTCATTCTTTACGGACCACGAAACCATGCTATTGGATCTTCAGCTGAAATCCGCTGCACTCGGGAATGGTGTGTCGGCTTATTTCCCTGAAAACCTACGCCTACAGGGGGAGGCAGCTCACATCTCGCTGGACATCGACGAACGGGTGCTCACTCAAGATTTTGATACCTTTGACGATGTCGCCGGATCAATCTACGATGGTAAGTTTAAGGAGAAGGTTGTCGATACGAGTCTTTTCCACCCCAACGACTCTTCAACACTTGCTAAGGGATCTTGCTTTACTGCGCACCTCGGTCTCGTATCTCGAACTCGGTTACCCATCAGACGACTTGGTGACCCTCCAGGAGTTCCGTTGCCCCCTCGCCCTGCCCTCATCAATCCGTCGACACCTTCACACGTAAGAGGTATCATGAAGAAAGTCAAGAGTGTTCGTTTCGAGGATACGCTTGTCAAGGAATCCCAAGGGCCCTTGCCTGATGTTTCCTCTCCTGAAGTTCCACAGGAATGGTTATCGCCACAACCCTCCGTTGTGTCCTCAGACAAACCAACTTGTGTCCCATCAACCAAAGAAACAATCCTTGGTAGAAATGCAGGCAAGAAGTCCATTCCTAAACCTCGACCATCACCCAAGCGAACCAAGGCAAACGGAAGGGTTGTAGCTACACAGTCCAAGTCTGATAACCCGTCTGTGACATCTGAATCAACCACGAGGACCCCGGTTGAGCGCCATTGTCGGATCGCGCATGTCAAAAAGAACACCCACCCGAACACTGTTCCCTTGGCTCGAGCGAAACAGAAGGGATTGTCTGTCACCGAGACGGATGTGCGGAGAGGCATTGAAGGTACCACGAAAAGTCGTCTTTCAACTCCACTACGAAATATCTTCCGATTCAGATAGACAGTAGACTTCATGTCGTGTCATGTCATACACACACACTCTGCAATACGCTCTTTCAGAATCCACAAAGTACGCGTCCTTCCCTTTTACGCACAATTAGATGTTGCAGGTAAGATGGTGCAAACCATCAAAACACACTATCGGCCTGGTGGTCTAGTAGTATGATTCCTTGTTAGGGTTACCTGAATCGAGGAGGTCCCGGGTTCAATTCCCGGCCAGGCCCATTGTATTTTTTCTTCTTTTCTAATCCGAAATCTCGGAGATTTCCCGAGGAAGACTGATCGGCAATTTAGTTCAATACCTAGATACGTGCTCCTAGAGAGCTTTCCGGTCAACGGGGTCGGTCCGACTTATTTGAGCAAGGGGTTGATGTATATTGGTACAAATTGACCCATTCGTCACTTCCATTCACAGAATACGTGCATACCCCGCCTGTTTTATGTTCTCAAGGTAGACCGCCCATCGCCCATCGTGCCACGTCGCAACCTCGTTCCAGATGCCATCGGTGATCTTGATCCAAGTGAACCAGCCGGCAAGGATACCATCCGCGTACGAGATGGTGTCCCCAAGTACGAACTTTCCTTTACTCTTCGCCAACCACCCTGCAACCACGGTGAAAGCCTCCTTGCCCTTTGCCAAATCGGCATCACGCACGGGCCCCACCGGTGAGAACGCCTCGATCTTTTTACCAAATTTGGCCTCCCTCGTATTCCTAAAATATGTCTCGCTGGGTGCGTTCAGGATGAAACAGCTGATGGCGAGCTGGGCTGGAAAGATCGCGCCGAGGGCGTTGACGACGCTGCTCTCAAAGGCCTCGATGAGCGGCTTTGTGCCATGAGGAAACAAGGCGTTTCCATTGGGGTAGGTGTTATCGAGATATTCGGCAATGAGGAAAGAATCGGAGATGACCATGCCGGTGTTGGGATCGTTAATGATGGGGAGGGTGTATGCAGGGGTGCCATCGTCCTTGGTGCCGGTGGCAGGTGCACCGATCTTTATGGCAAGGGCTTCAATATCCGGATATTCAACCCACTCTGTCTGGTAAGAGACACCCTTGATGTTGAGGGCGTATCTATGGTTGCATTCAGTTCTATGACGTCCTTGGATGGAACAAAGGGCTTGCCTTGTCTTCCAGGTGTTTGGCGACCATGCTTTGACACCCAATTTACTGGGAATGTCGTAAAAGATGATCGGAGATGACATTATGAACTGAAGACGACTCTGCAGGGAGGTGAGTGCTGGTTTATATATGGTTACAAAACTTTGAGAATATAAGAGTGAATCGCGATACCCATGCTATGCTTATCGCCGCAGCTTGACACGGAATACCGACGGGAGAGCATTTTCTTGCTAGTCCGTAGAACAAAAAAACACCATTGGGAAGAAATTCTCTTGTAGAAAATACAGCCTATCATACAGCTCAAGACATCAAATGGTTCTCACAAAACCTGCAAGCAATCTTCTCAGGTTTATGGTCATCATGACCAATGTTAAAAGGGAAATATACTCGCTGCTAGAAATGATCAGAAACGCTATTCTTGCATCCGTGCGGGAAACAAATACACCTTCAACGGCCTTCGTGCCCATGACCACCCATAGCTCCTCTACCAGGGAAGCCAACACGGAAGACGGATGGCCTGGCATTGCCCCGGTGATTAATGGATGTGGGTCCAGAATCAGCCGGGAATCCACCTGGGATCGAAATTGTATCGTCCTCATCATTTAGGTTGTCCGGCTTGATAAACGTGCATTTTAAATTTTTTTTTGTCAGGAGGGCGTCGTATGACCCAGAACGGACTCTCGCACCTCTAAATCGATTACTAATGCTCCCATATGCCACCCCGCAGCGGTGGCTGCAAAGCAAAATCTCTTTCTGGCTTGTTTTTCTCCATGGTCAAACCTGACTTCGGTTGGCTCCGTCACAGGCGGAGGCACACCTCTCCACTGCAAACCATGTTGGCGAGCCTCTGCTGTTCTGAAGCCTCCAGGTTGGCCAACACCTAGTTTCGTGGGGTCGCCGAGGCCGAGGGCCCCGTGGGAGTAACTTCCCCACGTCAAAAGCTTTCCGGTGGAAGTTAAAGCACCAAAATGCCAGTCTCCAAGGACGACGGATATAACATCTCTATTCTGCAGAGATGGCAGGACGCGGGGTTCTGTACCTGGGCCAGTCTCATGAGAGCCCATGAGGACGACGGAGGAGCTCCCTGTGGAATAAGCCACGAATGTTTCAAACTGGGCGGAAACCTGCTGCCGATGAGCTCTACGGATCAGAAAAGGTTTTACCCAACTTACATGAGTGATGCGTATGTCTTTCGGCAACGACAGTTCGGGAGCAGCGGAGGTGACATGTTGCTTTATTTTCTCCGACTCCGAAAACTGCGGAAGCTAAGGAGCGACACACAGGATAAATGGCCAAAGATATTGGGGGAAAATGGACGTACATACACCCATCCTTCTAGCCTGGCTGTATCAGCTGTTTGAACCAATATCCTGAGAACATGACCGTGGTTCGTCAGGCCAATAAGATGACAGTCCAAAGCAGCTATCTTGACGAGGTAGACATCTACGTCTTCAGCTCCCAGTACAGGTAACCGGGGTAGCTCGGGAAGTCTGTAGGGATCATGGGGAAGCTCCCAGCAAGCGCACGGAATTATTCCGCGCACGGTCGCATGGGCGAACAACCCTTGCTGGTCCATGGCAGCATTTTGAGCATCAATTCGTTCCTTCAGAGGACCATTTGCTGGCCACCAAACAAAAACGTCTCCACTCTTGGTGAGAACGGAGGAAAAACTCCACCCAGATTCTACTTGTACTGGAATAGAGTCTGAAGAGCTGCCATCCAGGAGGGGTGTCACCAGTCGGAATGGGCGACCAAAGCTTAGGAAATTCCAAACATTCAGCTTGTCATCGAGACCGGTGGCGTGTAGCCTTCCGCAGCTGTCGACAGGGTGTGTGAGAAGAAATCGGGTAGGGGGGAGGGGGGTTGCTTGCCTAATGGCACGCATCACGCTGGGTAAATTAAGTTTCATTGGGGTGTGTGCGGACTTGCCAGGTGCAGAAAAGCCGTCTCTGTGGAGCGCGAGCGCGGTCCCATTCAAGGTACCTAAAAGTCGTGAAGGCACGGTTACAGCCTCACCAGATTCGGAGTTGTGACGCTTACCCCATGCGTACAGATGACCGTTGGAATCGAGGGCAAAAAAACACCTAAAGGGTGTCTTACAACTACTTGACTCGAGTACTGATGATGAACATACATTCCGGCTGCGGCTATGTGCACGGTGCGAACGTTGGTGTCGAAACGCAGTTGGAGCGGAAAGGGCACGCCACGGGAGTAGGCTTCCTGGATGTGTATCATTCCCAGCCTCCCTTTAGTGTCTTCCCTGGTGGACGATGGGAGCGTCAATCAAGATGCATCAGGATAATCTTACCCCCACACGTAAGTACGAGGACGGCTCAAGCCCCGATAGATGAATTTCCATCCGGAGGAACGAGCGGTAGTTTCGTTTGCAAAGTTGAAATCCTGTTGGAGTTTCCTCTTCCAAAACGTGTCGTCGTTGGAGAGGGAGGCAAAAAAGCGATTAGTGGATCCAAGATGGAATAGGTCCGGAAGAGGAAGAGACGGGAGTATATTGTCCAGCAACACTTCTACAGGAATATCTTGAAGCCCGAGCATCGTTTGGACGATGAGGAACTAAGAGAGCCGGTAGTACTGCCCTTTGACCGGAATCAGCCAGAATTGTCATTATCAGCATAGCCACAGAGTGGAGTTTCCCGTTCCCCATATCAGTTGGCACCTGGAAACATCTTCTGAGAGGAGGTTGCTCGAGTATTCTTGCGCGGTGAACTCACCGATTGGAGGCGAGAAGAGCTCGCGTTCCAGTAACGTAAACATGGTCCCACTTCAGCCCAGGCCCCAAATTTTTTAGCTGCGTTCAGCCTAGGCTATGTTCACTGGTCGACTGAACGCACAGTCAGATCTCCGCTCAGCTACAGCATGAAATTTTGCGACTGATCGTCTCGATCTGGGTTGCCGAGTCCCCGTAAAGCAAAGATTGTTACATCAAGCGTCGCCTCCACAAAAGGCAAGTCATCTTTCTCATAATTGTGTGAGCTAACGTATTACCTTCGAGTCTGCCCTAGGAAATCTATGGTTCCTGAGTGCAAAACATGTCAAGACTCGTCCGGAGAGTTCGAACTCAATTTTGTTGCCTGGTCATGCGCAGGGTCACTGGTATCAAAGTCATCCACGTGTAAGCTGTGTGTGGCCTCATGGTGCATGTAATATCTTGGAGCCAATAATTCATCTTTTCGCTCCCTTCCCACGGTGAACAGATCCCCGGAACTTGGATGTCGAGAAGTTCTCCTTGTTGATTATGGATAACGTCCTCTTTCCGTCAGCCGAATGAGAATCCTTCCATGAGAGCCGCCGCCTCCCTCCGAAACGCCACAAAGTGCAGCCAGACGGCGCACCCCGCCATAAAACCTGGTACGTACCATACGAAAACAATGCTCGTCTCAGGGATGCGGAAAATGCTGAACGGCATCCCTCGATTCAGCTATACACCGTTTGCAGAAAAGAAAAGAAAAATGTGTCTTGTTCGGATCACGATCTGACCATCGGGTGGGGAGAAGCAGTGATGAATTCGTTCGCATCATGATGTTTGACCCAAGTGTTGCAAAAGTCGGATGCGTTATAATAATGGGAACACCGGGATTCAGACGAAAAAGGGGGCAATAAATTCGCAAAAACCGAGCAATGTGCAAGAGGGCGCCCAACTGAGAGGTGGTATTCGAGTCCCCATGATCCAGATACAAATTCAAGTTACCATGGTATACACATCACGTAGAGTTCAGGACCTACGGTTCTTCTAATAATTGCACGACACTGGAAGGGTTTCGCGTGAGAGTAGGGCGCACAGTGTGCCCGTGCTAGTCCCTTTTTGAGTCGGTTCCTCGCTTAGATGGTCGGTCATGATCAAGACCCGGCGCGAAATGAATCTGGCCACGAACATCTTTCAGCATCTGGGCGCTTGTGCGATTATCAGGGTATGGTAACGCGGAGGGGGGTGGCGCTATGCATACATTCAAACTCTCCGCATGGAATAAGTCGGCGATAAGCATTGCAACTTCAACGACTTGTGCTGGTGCTGCCTGGCGGCTGCAACTCGTGTTGGCCAACTGTTCCAAGTCATACGAGAGCAAGTAACACGACCGCACCTTGCGAGGAAAAGTCAATTCAAACGTCCCACATTTACATACACGTACCCCGCACGTCCAATACTCACATACCATACCAGGGCTAGTGCGGCGTGCGTAGCTGTGAATTAAAGCACTACAGACGCGTTGCTATTGATCGCAATAGAATCGTGAAAGTGAGTTTCTGATTGACCGTTCTGGAGAAACGGCGGGCCATAGATGAATAGCAACGGATATTAATTCGCAAGCAAGCAAGGCACGATCGTCGAGGGCACCAGTGATGCGTTCACAAACATTGCTGCCCATCCAAAGGCAATAGAACGCACGGTGCTGTATTACATCCATTTATTCACATCCATATGTAAGTAAATTATATGGAAAAGAACTCTACCTTACGATCCCATAATTAGTAGCGACCTCAACGTAGTATCTGGGATGGGCACAAAGGTAATAGGATACGTCCGCGTAAAAAAGTAGAGCTACCTATTGTGCCCGTAGCCGCCCAGCGAGAATTGCGACAAATAGTATCGAGCTCGAGGCTGTATTTGTGAGCATTAATTCCGGCCAGTGAGGACGGGTTTTTGTCGCAAACGATGCGTACGCGGTGGTGCAAAGTGCACGGCGGAGAGTCGTGGGTAGAGAACGAGAGGGAAGAAATAGGGCACGTCAGTTAAAGTTATCATCATGGCTGTGACCAATCGTGACCAGAACGCGGTCTCCCTCTGTCACCATGTCTCCCAGGGCTTCCATGACCGGTTCTTGAACGGCTGTCACCACGATTCAGGCCGTAAGAATCGTATGTGCCAAAATTCGGGACACCACCCATCGAAGATGGTTCATAGCCCGGTAGGGGCGTCAAGAGCGTGCTATTCGCAGACAGACGACTTGTGGAAACGTTGGACGGACTCGTGTTGTATGCTTGAGGCTGCGGATGTGTCAATGGACTATGTTGGGTGTATGGGGAGGCGAAAGAGCCGTATCGCTGCGATCCACGAGGGTCTCGGTGGTGGGGTTCGTGTGATTCGTCTGAAGGAGGAGTTGGTCGGGCAGCAAGAGGGGCGTAGGCGAATTGAGGCTGAAAATTGCGAGGCACGTACTCGGCATCCGACACCCCGTGTCGGGAAGAGCGAGGGTGCGGGGGGTGCTGGTGTTGGTAGGAACCATGTCGCACCGGATCAAGATCCCTGCTTTCCGCCTCTTCTTTTTTCGCTTTCCGCCACTGCTTGCGAAGCTCCTTGAATTCTGGTGAGTGTGTGTTGTTAATATGATGCAGAGAGGGAGAGGATTGCATGACTGAAAAAGACTTGCCATTCGGACTACGCTTTGGACCATGCTTTTGCATCGTGATATGGGCATTAAGGTGATTTAGGGTGCCGTAGGACTTTGCACAATCCTGCCAAGAGCAGTGGTACAAGCGTTCGATCTCGTCGTAACGGCGGCGTGGTCGCTTTTTGACGCCGTTTCCTGGCAAAGAGACGAATGAATATTGTTTGCTATTCGAGGGGGAACTTGGTCCGCCGGTCGCGTTGGCGTGGTGGTACGTGGCAGGTGCGTTAGAGGACGTGGATGTCGCTGTGCCTGGAGGAGATGGACCGTAGTCTTCATGAAGAGACCCGAGGATGACTCGAGAAAGGCCCATGGGAGAGCTTGGACCAGCGGAAAACGTGGGATTTAGGGGAGATAATGGTTCGTCGAGGTCGCGTTGGCGCAAGGGAAGATGGTGATCTAGTTTTTCGAACGAGCTAGCGAGAGGGCGAGCGTTTGAGGGACGGAGTGGGGAAGGGGAGTGGACGGGATAAGAAGGAGGAGAGACGTACGGAAATTGGTGTTGGTGTTGGTGTTGACATCGGGCGTCTGACAGATCGGCTGGATGGGGTGGGTGACCGCTTGGTGCGCTACCATAGATGGCTGGCTCGGACATGCGGCGTTGATCCAGGAGGGGATGCTGATTAAGGGTGTATTTATCTTCAGCCCGTAAATAGCGGTCCGCAAGGTTTACGATTGAGCAACGATCCATATTGGGAGGATAGGAAGTTACCGAAGAGGCGAAATGATCGAGGTGATGTGGTGCATTGTGAGGTGGAGGAAATGATGGAGCGAGACCCAACTGGGCAAGAGATGGAGAGGCGGATAGATGGGCCGAGGGTTCCGTCTGAGGAGGAGTGCCGGGAATTGGGGGGGACATGGGCCGGGCACGGGGAAGACGGGGATGGGAAGTTGGCCGAGATGGAATGGAATGATGCTGTGAAGAAGTTGATGGATCACGAGGAGCGGAAGGGAGGTTGAGGACGGCAGGAGGGAACGTTGGAACGGGGTGAGCCGAGTGGGGTTGCTTGCCGTCAGACATGGGGAAGGGAGGAGGGAGAAGAGCACGGGGGATAGTATCTAGGAGGGGAGAGGTGAGGTGAAGAGGAAGGGGGAGAGGCTGAGCGAGAACGTGGGCTTGCATCCGGGAAGAAGGAGTCGGGGAAGTTGAGACCCAGAGCCGGGAGATAAAATAACTGGAACGGATAACGGCTAAGGAAAGGGAGGGTGAATGAGAGAGGCTGGAGGGGAATGACGAAGCTGTTCAGGCTGACGCGATTGAATTTCGAGGCGGGTCTGACTTGTCAAAGTTTATTTACGGCAAAGGATGGGGGGAACGACATACGTACGTGACCGACCACGCGGACGGACAGAGAGCGAGATCTGCGATGAAAGGCGGGGAAGGGCTGTCCGCGTCGGACAGAAAGGCTTACCTTGTTGGCATAGAAGCGGTGGAGGACATCGCCTCGACCTTGGAGCGCGCTCGACCTCGACCTCGTCGTCCTCGTGCTCGTCCCCGGATCGCAAAGATCCTACGAGGACGGTATTCCCGGTGTGACATTGTGACTGCCATCACACCTTCCTTTCTTGTGAGCTCTCTGGCCATTCGGGGACACTTTCCGGGGGGGCTGTGATCTTGCAGATCCGAATAACGTGTCCAACAGCTTCTTATTTCAAATAAGCGACCCGCTGACGTTTCAGACTGGAACCTCGACAACATTTCACGGATTTTTTATATTTTTAAATTCCAAAATTATTTATGCCATTCCGTATTCCGCCACCCTCTCTCCGCAAGTTCGCCCGCTACTCCGACTTCGGCCCCGCAAGCCGTCCACTTCTTTCGCTTTCACCCGACGCATATGACCATCATCGGCCATCTTCCTCCATCCGCGGCCATTTTCATTTCAAATACGCCTCACGCTCGCTTCCGGTCTTATCCTGGATCCCATCCCGACCCACCCGTGGCAGTGATTCAATCCGTCACGGGCGGTATTCGGCAACTTCCCTCCCGTCCGTCCGTCGTCGTCATATCGTGGTTTCTTCATTTCCTTCTCCCTCTATGGCAACCGATCGAAATGAACCACCGCCTCCACCGTAAAACATTGCCAGTGACCGGTGTTCAAGCAGACCGGCACGGAACGACGGATCGCCATCGTCCGATGCCTCGTATGCTTCACTCCACCTCACGGGGCTGATCATGGTATCAGACCTCGTTTAGATTCCGTCTGGATCACACGCATCGTGCGAATCAACTTCTTTCATTGTCGCTGCATGTTGACAAGCGTGCATGATGTGACTACGCGGGCGTCTATTACGGCGACTTTGTAGGTTGCTAATTCCCACTTGGTCTTAATTTGAGAAGCACTCAAGCGATCGTATACTTGTTTACTCGGATTGTCGGCCTCAGACGTTTCAGTGACTAAACAATTCAAAGCCTAAATGATAGCAGTGGCTTATTGTTGTCACTAGCCGGACTTCAATTTGAAGCAGAGCTCGCAGCGCCGTAACAGCTCTCTCTTGAAGCTTCCTCAAACGGTGTATACGTTAGCTAAGCGAACATAACGGACGTGTTAGTGCGCTGGTCGCTCAGCCTGTACTTTGTCTTCTCGATCGTTATCCGAGTGTGTCACGAGCTGTCAAACCAAGAAGCAATCAGGACGGTTAAACTGTGGGTACGAGCCGCTCGCCAGGTTCGGCGGGCAGTCTCGTGTGGGTCAACCATCATATCGGCACCCTCGGAGGTTCCAAGCTTCCGACACCGCGAAAGACACCGAAGAAATAAACTTTGGGCATCAGGGGAAAAACACTTACTTCATCCTCGTCATCGACTTGCCCTTGCCCACGATGAGAGTATGCTCGTTCAACTCTCCGCTCGTATGGATCCCACTCTGCTGCTCCAGCACAAGCATCACTGTGTAAGGCGCATTATTCCCACGCGACACCACTACAGGACCTTCCAAATATGGCTCGATCAAACCGGGGTAGCGACGCAGTTGTGCCTCACCATCGTCCATCATGGCCAGAACGACCCAGCAGCCATCCCGCCCACTGACGAGAAGCATGTCATTAAACAACTCTATCCGTCGGTCTGCACGACTTGTGAGCTCTCGCGAGATACGGCCATCATCGTCCCCATCGTCATGTCAGTACATTGCCACCCCGCGCCCCCCTTCCATCTTAGCGCTCTGTCTTCGATAGCGTTGTTTCGCGCGCCCGCTCGATACAAATCCAAGAAACGCAAGAAGCCGTCGATACGCCTTCACAATCCTCCCAATGCGAGATCACGAAAGGAGTGTGGCGGGATGCATGCTCCTGTCGACCACACGTCCCACCGTGTCGATTCTCGCGAAAGCGTCGTGGGATCATCCGCTCGGGCCGCCAAAATCCCCGTGTGCAACAGTCCATCCTCGAAGCTAGAAGAACTTGAGAAACAGCTCGACTTGGCGCTCCAAGCGAAACAAGAACTCGCTGCCCAAGTAGACGAACACAAGATTAGCGTCGCTCAATCAACCCTAAAGCATCTGGAAGAATATTTCACCTGTCCTTTGTGGGTTCCATTTCTCGCGAATGCTGCCGTCTTAACCGAAACTTCTCCGTATGCCGCTTAGATGTTTTGACATTCTGTGCGTTCTTATTTCCCACCTCCCTCTGAGTCTGATGTACCTCGGCACAGCGCGTGCCCATACGCGTTGACCCCACGGAACTGTGGCCACACGTTTTGTGCCACTTGCATCTTGAAATGGTTTTTCTCTCGTATGCACAAGGGCTGCGGGGGCTGGCACGAAGCAGTCGACTGTCCACTTTGCAGAAGTGCTTTACCCCATACGCCTGACCGAATACCCCGCTCCACTTCCAGTTTCCCGTTTACCCCGAACCGAACCGCGAACGTCGCAATCCGAGGCTTGATGGACACTATTGTTTGTGAACTGGACATTGCATCCACTATCTCTTCCGGTTCGTTGTCCGAGTGGGACGAAGACGGTCATAGTAGACAGGAATGGTCTAAACGGGAGAGGTACGTGAGGCATCGAACTCAGGCCCTATCGCATTTTTTTTTAGCTGATGGGCACCCGTGTCTTCTCACTTTTCGGGCCTGCAGGGCAGGCAGAACGGAGATGATGTCTATCGCTTCGCAGTGGACTACATTAAAACCCACCGATTTCGTTGATATCAAGAACCGTCTGGAGGTCTGATGGGTTGAGTCACCACTGCGCCAAACCATGATCTATGCCAGATATGACCCTTCCGTATAAATTTTGGGGTACTCGAGCAGTGCGTGGGTTGCAGGTATCTATTTTCACTTGTCTTACTACCAGAATGACTCTCAAAATATATTTCTCCTCGCTGTCGTAATGTACTAAATCCATAGCCCCATTACTGTTGTTACCGGATTCAATGGACCGTACGCAATATCGCCGACATCCCGTGGACGGTACTAAAGGTAGAAACAACGCTCTTTTAATCCTCTCATTCCCAGCATGTCCTGGACACGGTTCGTCAGGTTCTGAAATGGACATATCACGAGATGGGACATACCCAATCAGCAAGAGTAAGCCAGAGATCTGCAACGGAGTCCATTTTACCGAGTACAGCAGCACCTTTCCATGCGAGCACCCTGGAATCCACGTCTTTCGGCGGCGGTATAATCTGCACTTTGTCCATGTTGGGGACCAGTGGAGTGGCGATTGCTTGCAGCCTTGACACAGCCAAACGATCAGAAGGAACTCCGTCGGCATGAAAAAAAAAATAAAAAGCCTACCTGCTCTCGAGAGCATGCGCCATGCCTGGAATCTGCGCCCCCCCGCCGATCACTAGAACTGCCTGCAAATATTTGCGGATTTTTTCGTCCCCTCCACATGCCCGTGCACTGTTGAAAATGGCAACATCCAATGGGAGTTTACTCGCTTCCGAACAAACATCGATGGGTAGGCCGCCAGGGAAATTACCGGCGGATGGGCCCGGCCGCGGCGGTACCTGTGGCACAGGTTGCACAGAGAGGTGGGGTTGAAGCGTTTTCTCTTCTCGCTCAACCTCCACCATGGCCACATCGCCGTCGGTCGGCTCTGTGGCCGTCGGCGGGGGCGTCGGATTCGCCGTGGAAGGCAGAGAGACCTCTTGTTGTTCAACCTTCGCATCTTTCTCGGTGGGGTTGGTTGGACTGCCTGTAGCCGTTGATTAGTAGGCTAAAAACTCGCGAGGAGTAACCGTGCAATTGACCTCTTTGCGAGAGAATTTTCGCTGCAGGTCCATCTACAGCGGACGTGGGGGAAGGGAGTAGATGTTGGGTAGAGATGATCATGGCCTGTGTCTGATTGGCGTTGATCGATGTCGCGTTGAGATACGGACAGCTACGACTCACGACATGGTCGACATGGTTCTCAACAATCTCTTCTGTAACATCAGTGGTAGATATAGGTCGCAGCCCGACGCGCTTCCTATCGAACTCGATCACGCGGGGCTCAAATATACACTAAGGAAGGATGGTTAACATGCGAAGGAGCGTGATCACACATACAGACCATCGGGGCGAGGATAATCTCATCGTACGCTCGAAGTCCATATTTCTCTGTGGCGCGACCGTACCGTCGCACGACGAAATCATAGAGATTCAACGCAACGTCGCCCTGCCGTAACCACTTTCATTAAACGTCAAATCAAGTCAACTAAAGCGCATACCTCCGCCAGCGTGCATAAGCGTGACTTGAGATCTTCCATTACTAACCAGTCATGCCAATGGGCCAGGTTGATGTCTCGATAGGGAAAGTTGATCCTTTCGAGCAAAACATACAAAAACTCGGTTATATCATTGCCACCCATATTTAGTGACATTCTTGGAGCCTGCGATTAAAACTGATGAAATTTGACCACCGGTGGGCATACCTTGAATCGGGGATGACCAAACCCTCGTCAACACAGGCCACACTTGTCTTGACTGCCCCAAGATCAACGACACACGCATTGCTTATTCCAGCTCCATAAGTTGCCGCAAGAGATTCCTGAGAAACCGTGGTCAAGTCAACATTCGAAAGGTAAATAGTATAAACGACGACTCACTTGCTGCACACATATCTGCTTGAATCCCAACGACACCAACAGTACATTGACAAATTCTCGAACGTAGACTCGGTCATAGAAATCTGGAATGACCAGCATGACAGAGTAATTCTGCAAGACAAGTCCGTAAAGTGATACTCGGATTCTATACTCAAGGTCATGTGCCAACCTTGAAGTCATGCCGCTTGATGTCCAGTTTCTCTTCAAGAACACTGCGGATGATGGTCTCAATGTCATCCAGAATCATCCGAACGGAAGGATAGTCCTTGCTGTTAAAATTTTGGCCATGAATCGGCCACCGGATAATGTAATTCAAAGCCTGGGGGTCTGATATTCGCAGGGCCTAGTTCGGGAAAGAGAAAGGTCACGCGTGCGTAAAGGCGCAAGTGAAAGGTGGTACTTTGTCCCCAATCAAACAGGTATCATCAGGCAAAGGCTCGTGGATCCAGTCCACCCGGAAAGGATCATTCAGTTCGGGAATGATCTCTGGCTTGAATTGTTCGTTGAACGTCGACGCGATATCTGTAGCATTTGGCGTGACCCGAAGCTTGTAAAACCGCATCCTCTCGCGAAGCGAAACCGTGATCGAGGCTAGTTTGACTTCAAACTGCACAAGTGTGAACTGACTGGAGAAGATACAGGATGCGTGCCACCCACAGGGTCATCGGATGGGGTCACAACCGCGTACTCGTCTCCGCCGGAAGTTGCGGACGGTACATTGTGTGCCTTGCGTGGACGAGTGATGTTTTCTATATACTCCGGTTCTGGAATGGTCCCCTTGTGCTTCCGCGCAATAACGTTTGGGACAGCGATAGGTGTGACATCAGAAGCCTTGCCGATGCGTAGGTATCTTGAACCAGGGTGGATGACCACGACTTGTGAACCACGTCTGTGCTAGTTGCTCAGAGTTGATCACAAGACGCTGGTATACTGTGTCCTGAATCGATACATACCTTTGGTCAGGAACTGCAGGTGCATCTTCAGTCGACATCTTCTGTTTTCGAGCGGCATTTCTGGCCCAGAGTGTTTGCGATTCTGACTTGAGATACGTCGTGCCCATTTGCTTTGGATTAGGCCTGAGCACATTCGTTAGCCCTGGAGCACGAGCAGGTACCCAACATACGCCAGAGGGACATGCATCGACGTGTAACGCATGCCAAAGTCATCCTTCTTCGGGTTTGGGACTCCTCGCGGCATAGTGGTCTGATAGGAAGGTTGTGATGGTTTGGGGAAAAACTGTGAACACTGGCGACCGCGGCGTATTGACGATGATTCGGCCGGTCACTCATTTGCTTGAACTTACCTGAGGTTCAGATTCTCTTTCCAGATTAGTCCATCCATGACGAGCTCGGCTCCGATGGAGATAAAGTTGAACTGCGACATGTGAGTACAAGGGGGTAAAAGTTAACATTCACAGTCATGTATGTTACAGGGTTGCTATACAATGAGTGGCAAGGTATGCAAGGATACACTAGGCATTCGAGGGGAAATTGTGCTCTACCAAAATGCGCACCTGTAAGAAGTTCTCGTTAGTCAAGGAACTGGCAATGAATGAAAGGCCTACCATCCAGAAAAGCACTGACAAAGATTCTCCAACGAAGTGGCCTGAAGGATAAGTTTATCCACTTGAGCCTGAACGGTGAGCACAACGTCCGGGTTGAAATCTCTTCCTGTCAGATTCATTAGTTAAGATAGGGATACTAAAGCTTGTCATCGACGCACCCGTAAGTTTGTGTTGCACGCGGTTGTAAACAAGCAATGCCCGTTCGTTCCTAACTTCTTGTCTCGCCCCAGGTTCCCCAATTGCGTCTGGCTTGAGTTAGTAAAGATCGGGGAAGATGTGAACACATAATGTACCATTGAAAATATCGTTCTCATCAGCACGAAGCTTTCGTGTCGGGGCTTGAGGATACGCCGCGACTTTTGCAAGTTCAGCAGCTCTTCCAGGGTCAGCATCGACGTCTGAAAAGAGACCACTGTAAACACTATCATGTTGTGGAAAATTATATCACATACCTTCCTGCTTCCTGGTGTCAACGTCGGCCTGCATGAGTCGCCAATTGATAAGCGGATCATAAACGAAGGCCTCCAGCACTGCCATCAGCGATTCTTTGTTGGCGCGAAGCACTGACATGGTGATCTCGCAAGTGTGTCGGAAACTGCCTTCAATCCCACTGATCTACAGGCCAATGTCAGACAATTGGAAACGCAAAACGCTCAACTCACCTCCATAGCATGCGTTAGCATCCTCGTAAGACGGAATGGTATCTTTTCCGGGAACTTTTCTCGGTGCATGGCAACCTCGAAGCAATCTCCGAAATCGATGTGAACAACTTTTCCCGTGCTTCTCTCGATAAGAAGGTTGGAAGGGTGGCGGTCCCCTAGCCCAAGTATATGGCCGACCATGCTGTTGACAGCAAGTGAACGTGTGTATGTTGCACGTCGTTCCAGCCAATGCTCGGAATTAACACTCTTCAGCCACAACACTCGATACAAATCTTGCCCAGTGGTATTTTCAAGAGCGTATTCGAACACTTCTACCTTCTGGAGCAGCGTCAGGTTTTCGTAGTCAGGTGCCATCTAGTCCAGGTTAGATCAGCTTGCAGAGCCATGTCATACGCACGACGTTTCATACCTGGAGCATCAGCCGGTACTCGATGTTGAGCAGCACCTTGCGAGAATCACGATAATCGCGAACGAGCACATGAAGAGTATCACTATCTTTGACCCATCCCATCAAGCCAGCGTTTGGCGCTAACGGTATGACAGCATAGCGCTGAATGTGCAAGCGCCTCTTGAAGCTATGAGTATCCACCGAAAGCAGGGTGTTAACGAGGCTGAAGAGTTGCATGACACGTTCATCTTGACGTAGATCTTCATGGCCTGAAATCCCCCGTGAGCATGCAGGAGTAGTAACTAATGGAAGGCTTACCTTTCAGACAATAGAGGTAATCCTTTCCATCGTCGCCTTTGAGCGATAGACGCCTCGGTCGTTGTTTTGAGGCAATGACCGTTAATTTGGTGGCAAAGCTTGCAATCTTGATCACTTGTTTGCCACTCTGGTAAGTGCCTGTCGACAATCATAGGTACAAGCGTGTCGTATTAAAATTTACAGGCACGTACCGGGCATGGCAAGCTCAAGATTCCGAGCCTTCAACAGCTGAGGGGACACATATTGCAAGTCTAGCGTGGTGAGTTGAGGTAGTTGTTTCTCCACTTTCCTGAATACCTAGATTCAGGAATAGGTCAACGGCGGCCCGCAGAGTCGCATCGGAGCACCATACTCCATAATAGATATCCCAGGCCTTGTTCAATTCCGACATCTCCCCGTATGCACGATAACGGCGGCAAGCCTCGCGAGCTTCATGCAGATCTCTGCCAAAGGCTTGAGCAAATGACGTCTCTCGGGCGGTCGTCGGACCCTGTAGAAGAACCAATGAGTCTCGGGGTGTATGCAATCTATGTCGTACTCACTGCTTCCAACAACTCGTGTAGAGGCTCCAGAGTAGCAATCATTCCTTCCGGATTCTTATCATTGAAGAACAGTCTCGAGGCCTCTTCAAGACCCTCGTGCCACATTTCGTGCCATAAAATAGCCACACGAATGAGTTCATGGCTGACTACAAGAGCCTACCGTGTGCCGTGAACGACATGTCACACGCAGAAACAAACGCACACACCTGTTCAACAATGATGGGTGAATGCTCCCTCATCCTATCCATGATGTTGAGGGCGGCATTCTTTCGGGAGATACTGGAAGACTTCGAAGCCACAGTAAGGGGATATATAAGCGCTTGTGGGTGGTGCTTGCCAACTTCGGTCAGCAGGTTGTTAATATTGCGTCTGACGTTCACGCTCGGTGTTTGGATACGTGCGATGATCTGAATACATGTCATTATAGACTCAAAAACCAATTTTACAACACTCACTTGTGGTATCACCTCCAGCCACGTATCGACCTCAACGACAGAAAAGCCACTGGCCATCGCTTGGCTCACATCATCATGTGCACCAAACTTGAACCATAGTGTCAGGAGCCTCAGGGTGTCTTGCAGAGCGTTCTCATTGCGCAGCGCTATCGAATGGAAGAAGCCTACGATATATCCGATCAGTCGCGTGTTACTCCCAACGCCAAACGTTAATCACCTTGGACGGCTTGAACAATGTGAGCAGCCAAACCACTACCCGGAATATCGATCGCCGTGCTTTCCTTCTGACTCTCCAAGTGCCCAATAACTTCAAAGTTTGCAAGAGCCCACGTATGCCACGCCTTGTACCAGTTGGGGTCGTAGTGTGTAGCAAGGAGATATGAGTGCAAGATATCTTTGACGTTTCGCTTTGCGAAAAATCAGACGCTAATATCAGACATACACAAGACACTCACTTCGCCCCAATCCTCTTTCAGGTCGACTTGCCACTGCCCTTGCTTGAAGTAGCAACGCGCGAGCAGACGTGAGAGCTCATCCAGCTTGTGTTTGCTAACGCCGGGCCGTTGTGAGTGTTCTTTGGTTTCCACTTGTAGGTCCCTCGCTAAACTGGCGGAAAATTGGCGGAGGAAATTCAGACTCTCTTCGCGAGAGCCATTTGCCCACATATACTTCAGCTGAGCATAGACTACATTCGGGGGCGCTTTTAGGTGTTGTTGGTCATCCCGCAGGTGCTGTAACTAATATCTCAAATCATCAGACTGGTTTGTTGTCTTGAAACCATACTCACCCTCTCTGGCGACAGCAGTGAGTTGATCGTCTTCTCCGCCAACGCCATCCGGTCCGATTTCCGGCATAGGTTTGCAAATTTAATCCACATAACGGGATCATCCTCTGGATTCAAAACAAGCGCTCTGACCTGTAGGATACGTTGCCAGGTCTCAACATCAGGCTGGCAGCCTTGCAAACTGGTAGTATGTGGGTCGACACATTTGAAATAAAGGTTTAAAGCCTCACCGTTTCATCCACGTCTTACGCATAGCTTGTTGTCGTTCTGGTTGGTCAGCGTATTGCTTGTACATTATAATCTCCTCAAGTTCTGACAACATCTGCGCGCGCACCAGCGTGCTTGTGCGAGTCAGGATGGGCGGTGAAAGTGAAGAGAGATGCTCACTTGTAGGAACGACCGTAGCCCTCGCCAACAAAAGAGGTCAACTCTGGTTCCAGCAAATCCCGAGCTTTGCCTATTTCCCTCAGTGCCTTGGGGAATTGGTTTTGGTGGACAGATAAAATAGCCTTGTAGAAAGCTCGGTCAGGCGAATCACCCCTCATCGTCCCGATATAGTCATCCATAGAATCCCACTCGTGTAACGACCAAGCGGCGGCAGCGGCCATCGGCGCGATTTCTCTTCTGTCTTCGTGGTTTGCATTTGACCAGTGTTCTTCTACCTGTGCCGCGAGTTGATCCCACTCGCCAAGTGCGTGCAGGCACCTCATACGTCCGATTTGAATGTCAGGGACGTCAGGATCTTCTTCCACCTTCTTCTCGTATGCACCCAGCGCCTCTTGCCATCTTCCGAGTCTCTCATACCACTCCTCATGTTTACTAACGTCGAACTGCTCTCGGGCAATGACGAGGGTACCCCAAGCAGCATCATGTTGCTGTAGTCTAGTATTGATACCGATCAGCGCCTCGATGATATTAGGCGAGGTCTCAGTGAAAAATTCAAGTTCCTTGTAATGCAGTGCCTTTGCATACGCGTGGAATCTCATAGCATACTCCCCAAGAGTACGATGCTCTATGGGGAGAGGCTTTTCTTCATGCTCCATAAACTCCGCGAGGTTAAGTAACCGGTGGATCAACTCGGATGGTGCAGTTGGAGAAGTGATCGCGGATTCGATGGACCGGACAAGCCCTTCCTAAGAAAACGTCAAGATCAAAAGATGTGGTCAAACTGCCATTACACCTACCTGATATTGATCATACAGTTCAGTCCAGCACGAAATAAACGCAGCATTGAAAAGTTCCTTGGCGAGGGGTGGATGGAATTCGACCAAACTCATGCAGGCCCTGAGGGCATGGGACGGCGATTCCTTCATGAATTCAACAGAAAGGCGGTGCATCCAGTCTGTCCAATCCTCTCTAGTAGAAACAGACGACACGTCCCAAGCTTGCTTCAGATGTTGTTGGTTGACTGTGAGTTTCGCTGGCTCAGCGGGCGCCGAAATCTCAGCAGTGCGCGAGTTCTCCAGTAAATCATGGATGCCAGATTCTTGTGGCAAGCGTTCGCCATTTAAGAGCTTGGTAATAAGATTTTCATATCGCGGGTGGTGGATGCGGTTACGAAGCAAGCACTACGGATATTTCAGCCTTTTCGGAACTGAAGTAATTAGTGAGGGGTTACCTTGTTGATCATGGGGACAAAGATAGCGAAATCGGAGCCAAGCTGGACGACGATGGCGCACAACGTGTCCATTACCGCCATCCGAAGCTCATTGTTTTGACCGTCGAGGACTCGGACGAGAGGATGAACGATCCTAGAAGCATGGTCGGAGAAGTTGACACGCTGGGATAAATGGGCTACCGTCTGGATAGCGCGTTTCCGAAGAGTAGTTGTTGCATCTAGCCTCTCGGCGGCTTTCACGATAATAGGGATGATGAGATGCAGATATTCCTCGATGTTCGCGCCAAAGGTAAGGAACGAATCAAATATTTTGATCTGTGTGGCCATTCTCTTTTCAGTAAGCTCTCCATCAAATACTTTGAGGAGGAGAGGTAGAATGGTGGGCAAGAACGGTCTAAACTCGGCATCCAGGGCTTTGCCCAGCGCTTCAACGAGGGAAACTATGGGAAGCTGGAGGGAAGTACTCTCCCAAAGGTCAGTCACGAGCTTGAACACCTCGGGAGTGTAGTTTCGGATATGCTGTTTGATGATTCCAACCAAGATTGCGAGTTGTTGTAGATGGAATTCCTGGAGGCGGGCAGTAGATGTGCGTGCAACTGCAGCAAACGCCGGGATAATCTGAGAGATATGTCAAACAAAAAGGGGCATTGCTTGTTCAGTAGGGAATACCTGTGGAAGGAAAGTGACACATTTCAAGCCTTGGGTTTTAAAAATGTTCATGATAGCCTCGATGACGGTATGATGATGATTGCTCATTGACTGATCCCTCAGGACGGCCAGTAACGACGTGATAACCACGGTCTGATAATAGTCGTCGGAACCTGTCAAGGACCCAGTGCTGGTGATAGCGGCTGCATTGACGGCTGGAAGGGTCCCTTCTACTGCGCCGTCTTCGTCCGGCCTTGTCTACGACGATGATTTCAATGCTAGGGTAATGTCGGCGGTACAACTTACCTTGCGTCTATAGGGATCGAGTGCACCAAGGATTCCCAACACCTTGACGACCTCCCTGACAACTTCACGACGAGACGAACCGGATTCTGTCCTCAAAGTTCTTCCAAGAATGGGCAAAAGCTGTGGGTAGTCAACCAAGGGGGAGATGACATAACCTGTACTGGAACAGAGCTGGCCCAGAGTACGCAAGGCAGCGTCTCGCTTGACGTGAGCCGGGTCCTGCAGCCTGGAAATGACGACTTGCATGAGCTCAGGAATATGAGGAACGACGTCCTCGCCACCGACGGCGGCGAGCTCGCCAAGACACATCAAAACGTTGGCAGCGACCGCTGGATTGCTGTCGTTGGCCTTTGGAATAAGCACACGAAGGATGGGGAGAGCATATGGTTTGATGAGTCTCTGGGTCGCGCTGACCAACAGGGTGAGGAGACGGGTGCAATCTTCGCGGTTGCGTCTGCGGAACGGTGAGCTGAGCGCGGGGAAATGTGAGACAAGCGTACGTGACGGTGGAATATTCCAACTCGGTTAGAAGTTGTATGAGGGCTTTGCGGAGGGACGGCATAACGTATGCGGGGTTGTGCTTTGCGAGACGGCCGATCAAACCGACGGCGGTGACACGATTGTCGAAGACTTCGTCATTGAGGGAGATGAAGATAGAACGGACATTTTCCGCCTGTGCGAGGTGCTTATCGAAGCGCTCGTGCAACGACGACAGAACAGTCTGTCGGATGGTTGGATCTGGAAGGCAACGTCAGGAAGAAACAACGATTGCAAGCTTTCTGTACTTACCCGGATCTGCGATGCCGACGGTGAGCAATTTATCGAGCACGTCGCTGATAATTTCGATCGCGTGGCTGCTTGCCTGGTAACAGATCGGATCTCGCATAAATAGCCGGCAACACGTCAGTGCACCCGCCCGTCGCACATCTGCGTTGTCGTCCTCGAGGAATGGCAGCGCCGCGCTTCGAACAAACTCGTTCAACACGTGTCCTGCACCATTCTTAGATCAGTTTCAAGCTACGCGTTTACCAATCTTACCACTGAAGTCGAAAGAACCAAGGGTCGAGAGCGCCAACGTAACCAGATCGGGACTCTTGCTCGTCTTCGTGCCGGTCAAATCACGTGGATGAGCAGTAGCATCACCCCGCACTAACGACGATGGCGCTCCGATCACCTTGTACCCTTGTCCGGTTAGTATCATCGAGAGTAAATCTAACAACCGATCTTGAATTGTCTTGAGCAGTGGTGGAATGTTTCTGGCGATCGCTACCAGCGCTTGTCGCAATGGTTCGCTCAGTCCACATGCAAAGAACAGATCTAGCTGATCGTGCAACAGCTTGGTCAGGTTGGGGCCAACAGCCGAGGCCAGCATCCCAACACACTGGAAGATGGGCTCTTCTGAAGGCGCATTCTTCTTTCTACTGGAGGTGAGAAGTAACAGCATGATCAAACCGGACGTACGCACCCTCTCTGTTGCAATCCAAGCTTAATCTGAGCCATGATGGAGTCGAGAAAGGGTTTCATATCGCTCCCTACGGCAGTTGCAGTGTGTCCGATGGCAATAAAAGCTGTGTAGTGGTTAAGCATCCCGACGAGATCATCACGACAAGAAAGCCTCACCAAACGAGCGCTCGTTTGGCTTCTCGAGCTGGGTGAGCAAGTGACTCATCGACTTGTGCAGGTAATGCTCAGAGAAAGTTTGGGTGTCGTACGCTGCAAGAGTCGGGATGAGGGTGATAACCATCTTCCGCACCAGACCATCCCTATGCGACTTGAAGCGGAGAATCTGTTCTGCGGTGTCTAGAAACGATTCTCGCATAAACTACACAGCGGGAATTACAAGTCCATTCTCTACTGAGAACGATTGCGATCGCGCTCACCGTGTCACCGTGGAGGAGGAGTTCGCGATACATGAGGAGTGATCCGTGAATCACTTCAGGTTGTGCCATCTTGAGCCCTTGTTGGGCATCTTGAAGTATCTTCATGAGATATGTCGTCCGCGTCTGCCGCTCTCTGTTTGCGACGATCTCCAAGCATGCCGCCAAAAGCTCGGCAGCACCTTCTCGAACCATGACACGCGAGTCACGCAATGGAATGAGAATCTTATCAAAGACGAGGCTAATGTGGGAATGGAAGTAGTTGGCGCTGTTGCGCGCCAATTCCTTTAGAATGAGCACACCTGCATAACGAGGTGGTTCCGGGCCTTGGAGGAGCTCTACGGCTGCCGGTACTTCAAGATCCATAAAACCTTCGCCAAAGTCTGCGCCACCGATGGCAGCAATCTGGCCGAGCGTCTTCGAAGCGGCCAGCATGATGTTGACATCGTGGTTGGGAAGAAGTTGCTTCACATAGTTATAGAACCTGTACAGATATCGCTTGGAACCAACGATGTCTTCTCCATCGTTTTCGAGAAGATGATCTGGTCTTAGATTCAGCGTGATGCACGATAAACGAACAAGATACAGGGCGCACCAATTGCAAGCAACCCGCCGAGCCTCTCCGAGTTGTTCTGGCTGTGCATAAGGTCGAATATTCGTTTGTTGATGTCGTCGTCCCACAGCTTTACTGCGGCGTCATTTGGCATTTCGACGACCGTCGTGGCGACCTGGAAGAGAATGAAGCCGAATGCATCGCAACGACGTCAGACACGTACGTAGCGACGCAAGTCGACGGCAGCTTGAAGGCGGGCGTCATGACTTTGATTGCGGAGGCCTTGGAAGATCTGGCCGAGGTTGTCTGTATGGATAGAAGTGACGGTCGAGGCCATGCTTTTGCATACGTTGGCCGGACTACCGCTTACGAGTACTAGAGTGACTGTGGAGGAAGCGACTGATTTGGCAATTGTTTGTACCAGTTGAATTCAAAGGCTCACATATCCATTTTTGGAAAAACGACACGACAGACCTGTTGCGAGAGGGAATGTCGGCCTGGAGGTCTAGTAGTATGATTCCTTGTTAGGGTAAACCAACATCGAGGAGGTCCCGGGTTCAATTCCCGGCCAGGCCCAAATCTTAGACCTTTCTGTCGTTTTGATATAGGGTTCTCTTTCCACACGTTTTTTCTATATATTTAGCTACGTAGAAGTCGGGATTGAGATGGCGTCTCGCGTCTGTTTGAAACACGAACCGCCGCGTGTGTTTTTCTCACAACACCAGAGAACGTTCCTGGTGAGTCCCTGGCTTACCTAAGTCCGATTATTGCGGAGGTCGGATCACGCGTCTGTTCCGTGTGTCCGATAAACAACTTAATAGCGCACACGCCCGGAATGGCTGATAAACGCCATTTTTACATGAACTCGCATTTCTGCCATTCCCTCTCCCTTTCACATTAACCATGCTCGTTCCCCCCCTGGACGAACACGGTCACCACTGTTGTGCCCCCCTCGCTCGTCTCTTTCCACGCCAATCCCGCCCCGTCGATCATTCGGCCACCCGGACGCACTCCGAGTCCTCTCCTTTTTCAAACCATGACATTCCCATCTCTTTCGAATCTTGTTGCGACTTCTCCCCCGCTCCGTCCTTGGACCCTCCTCCCACTTACTCTAGCTCCCTGTCCGCGTTTGACGCAAGCTCTGACTTTATGAGGACCGTCGTCGCCGCCATCGACGCCATCGACCCTGCTCTGAGATCCCTCAGTCTCGCTATTCACGGTAAGCAGTCATTCGCTCAGCGACATAACATCCTTTGTCACCTGTCATCCCAGATCACCCCGAACTCATGTTCGAGGAACAGTACGTACCCACCACGATGTCCGTGCGTTTGACGCGACCCTCTGCTAGTCACGCCCATGATCTGCTATCCAACTTTATGGAAACCCATGGTTTTGCCGTCACTCGGCACTATCTCGGCCTGCAAACCGCATGGAGGGCCGAATTCACCCACGGCAAGGGTGGAAGAACCATTGGCGTAAACGCCGAGATGGACGCATTGCCCTTGATTGGCCATGCCTGCGGCCATAATCTAATCGCTGTCAGTGGCGTGGGGGCAGCCATCGCAATAAGGTCCGCATTGTTGGCCCACGACGTCGCTGGCAAGGTCGTATTGCTCGGAACACCTGGTCAGTTAATGTCCGGCGCCACAACTTGCGTTGACGGTCTCTCCAGCCGAAGAAGGCGGCGGTGGAAAGATTACCCTTCTTGAACGCGGTGGTTACGACGAAATGCATGCCTGCCTCATGTCTCTGTCTCTACTTGTGGGGTGAGAACATTGCTGACTGTTGTGTAGGTGTCACCCATCTCCGGGATCTCTTAATTCCTTGTCCTTCGGATCATGCCTAGCTATGCAGCCGATTGACGTGGAATTTTTCGGTCATTCGTGAGTGCAACGTGCTCCATTTGGCCATCGTTTCACCGTCAGACGCTAGCGCTCACGCCGGCCTTTCCCCATGGGAGGGCGCGAATGCCCTAGACGCCGCGTTCCTCGCGTATTCCAACGTCTCTGTGCTTCGGCAACAAATTAAACCTGACCACAGGGTCACCGGCATTATTCAGGGCTGTAAAGGCGCACCAAACGGTAAATCACTACCAGCCCGAGTGGCAGACATGCTTTAATTTTATTAGTGATACCCGACCACGCTCAAATGCGTTGGATTCTTCGCGCACCTGATCGCGACCAGCTGCAACGCTTCAAGGAAAGAGTGAAAGCATGCTTCGAGTGAGGCTTGTGATTCTATACAGGATCAGTTCTTGACCGAGTACAGGGGGGCGGTTATCGCCACCGGATGCCGTCTCAAGATCACCGAAGGCAAGCCTTACTACGATCTGCGACAGAATAGCGTCTTGGGTATGCCCAATCAAGCCCGTCAACTCAATTGCGCCTTGACGTTCTCCCCAGGCAGAAGTTTCTCCCAGACGATGGCCAGTTATTTCGGAACGACATCCCGGCAAGATTCCTTTGGGGCTTCCACGGATTTTGTCAGTCTCTTGCATTCAAAGATGACCTGGAGTCACTGACTAAAAATTACGACTTCCCCTTTAGGGTAACGTCTCTTACGGCAAGTACATCATCTGCAGGCACACCCCAGTTCCCTCATGATATATTTTAGAGATCCCGTCGCTACATCCGGCCTTCGGTAAGACCGGCTGTACCGACTTTGCACATGCCGCCAATTAATTTCTCTGAAAATTGATACAGCGATCCCTACGCAACCGAACGGAGGGAATCACACACCAGCATTTGCAGTCTCTGCACGAAGCATCGAGGCGCACAAGATATGCATGTCATTCACCAAGGGCCTGGCGTTAACCGGCTTTCTTGTTCTCACAGACGACAACTTTTATGCTGACGTGAGTTATTTGATGTTGCCCCACATCATGCTGGCGCTGATGCAGATGCTTCCCAGGTGAGGGAAGAATATCAACAAAGTCTGGGTACCCGCAAAGCATGATGACCTTGATTTCGGCACATTTGTACCACTTGGACCAGTTGTAACGATAGTACCCAGTACATTCTACAAAAAGCCGAGTCTGTATACTTCTACTTAAATGGCAATGAATTCACGACGTGCAGATTAGGATGGGCGTGCATAAGTCAATGAGACCCGGAAAATAGATCAAACTCGAAATGCAAAGGAAGCTTGATTCGCGTCTCACGAGGAATGACGAGAAGAATCTGCCTCTTCGTTCTGGTCCATAGGTTCTTTGCCTGGTGTATGTTTGCAGTCTCTCCTAGCTTTTGCCTGAGCACGCAATTGCTGGTGTTTGGATTTGCCAGCGGCAGCCTCCGCAACCATACTGCCGTCGGGTGACCCGAAATCAGCCATGTCCAAAGCTGATATTGACATTGAACATACCGTTCTAATTCTCGGCGATCTTCGTCAGTCTCATCTGGTGTCGTTGTTTTGAAGGTATGACCGATAATCAACAATCCCTTTCGACGGCCTGTGAGACATTGAACAGTACTGTGATCTGCGCCAATCCATACCTTGGCTCGGTTGACAAGTACTTGATCAGAGATTTCGCGGTCTTTGAGGACATTGTCCACGACCTGATCAAGGCCCATCAGCCTATCAAACAACATTTCAAAGACATAATTCACCTCTCGTAAAACTTGCACAACTTCAAAACGGGTCCCTCGCCAAGAGGCGAGTAAGATCTGCAATACAGGTTGGTGTCGACCGTACGTAGTGAGGAATGTGGCATAAAGAGTGTACCTTTCCCGTCATATCTTCTTCTAGGGCATGCAAGATTTCCTCATTCACCTCACCCTTGGCTTGCAGCCTCTCCATCTCTTGCATTAATGATTGGACGCTAAGCCTAATCATCGAACGTGTGAGTGGCCCCCTGTTGTGACGCCATTGAGAAGCTTACGCGCTGCCGATGACACCCCACGCATCCTTTGCCACCGATCCCTTTTCCTTCATCCGGGACCAAAAGCCCGCACTAAGATGCCGTGAGCCTTCAGGGAAAACAACGTTGCAATAACTTACAGGCCAAGGAATTTCTTTGACTTCAAAAACGAGGTGGCTTTCATGCTATAAACAGTGCCAATGGCGTGCAGCAACTGAGAGTCGACGGCCGTGAGCTAAACTGCACAGAAAGTTGGTGAGTAAGCATGAACCCACCTCGATACCAAAGCTCTCTAACTTCAAGTCTTCAGCCTCGAGCTTCATCCTCTCTTGAAACGATCTGGTCTCGGGATCATCTCTGTCTCCCGGACGTTGTGCTTCTACAAATGGCCTTAGTCGATCAAGTAACTTGGTTGTCAGTGTTTTGACACGCTCTTCCAACGCCTTCTTTCGCTCTTCCTCGAGTTCGAGAAGCTTCTTCTTTTGCTCAGGTGTCAACCTGCTGCGTTTCTTGGAAGTGTGTAAATCCTTGTCTTTCTCCTGCAAGGGTGAAGTAGGAACACTCTTTGATCCACTCTTGGTGGGAGACGTGTCGTTGCGCCTAGATGTATCCTCATTACTAACGGAGGCCTTGAGAGCGACTGCGGACGTATCCAGAAGCTCGGTCGTTTGACCCGGAGTGGCAAATTCCGTCGGGGGTGTCGTAGGTCGAGTTGGAGATTTTTCATGAGCGGGCGTAAGGGGTGGAATATGGATACCTTCTTTCTCAAGTTCCTCGCGCTCTTCTTCGCTCGTCACTGTCTGTGCAACGGACGTCATCTCTTTCATGAGGGAAATTTCCCCGATCTACGATTTAAAAAGGCTATTGTCAACAAGAGCCGAACGAATGGATGGACGCACGTAGTCCTTGAAACGCTCCCCGCCAAAGACATTGGCGAAGAACATGGCGGCATCTTCCATCTCGTTAGTTTCCTTATCCGCCTGTCCCAGAATGCTTTTCAGGACACCATCGCAAATCTGCAAGAGAGACACGACTTGCCATCGACTTTCCATTCTTATCGTACACGGCGCGGAGATCCTGCGCGTCAAAGCATCAGTTTCCTACGACCCAGAGTAGACAGCAAATCACCGCCTACAGGATTGGATAGAACTTGATAAGCCTTGCTAAGAACATGAGGCGCAGACGTTACCAGGTATTCGCCAGCATAATTGGATTTGATAGGCAACTTGCCTTATTTCTTTAAACTTGTCTTCCGCGTCGGGAGAAGGGTTCTTATCCGGGTGGTACTATGGAACGAGAAGCGAGATGAGAGTATACGAGATCAACACAGGGGACGGGTGCGGTCGGGAGATAGAGGGACGAAACGAACCTTCATGGCTTGCTTCCGATAGGCCTTTTTCAAGTCTGTATCGTTGACATCTACGGAGACGCCTAGCTATGAATTCAAGCGTTATTAGAAGAAGGATGGGTATGCCGAGGGTGGGGACAGACCAAGTCATAGTACTCTGTTTCGATTGGTGTCATGATGGATATGGTAGCGGCACGCTGAATGTGAGCGTCGTCAAGCGTGGTAGAGAATGCGCCGTGAAATCGCAGTGAAGGATGGAGAAGCGGGTGAGGCGAGCCGACGTAGCAAACAAAAATGCGACAAAGGGAGGACGCATCGCAGCAGACACAGCCACTACTGAGGATGATGACATTGGTTGGCATTGCAAATGGGGCTACATCTAAACGATATACTGTACCGAAAAATATACTGTACCGAAAAAAATAGGTTACGTGCGTGAATCGAGCGAAGTCCCATGCATCGATCCAAATAAAATTTAAAAAAAGGTGCGGTGGTAAAACAGTTTAGACCCCAAAGGTCTAAATAGAACGTGTGGAATCACAAACACAGCTATGACTGTTCGTCTATCGCAAGTACACTCGTGGAAAATCGGACGGCCTTTCGTGGTGTGGCTGGTCTGGTGCTATCGCTAGCGGAGGACGTAAAGGAGCTCACGCGACCAAGCGAGGAAGGCGAACTGAGAGGACGATAACCTGGAAGAAACTTGGACATGCGCGCGCGCAAGGAGGACAATGGGCGGGAAGAACTCGGTGGAACCGGACTGGCGGTGGTAGGAACGGAGGTAGACGGGGATATGGCAGGGGATTTGAGTTGCTGCGGCGTGTGGGTAAGGGTTGAAACTGAGGTGCTCGTTTTTTTCATGGAGGAACGTGGCGGAGGGGGAGGGAGACTATGGCGCGTGGGGCACTGGGGGGAGGGTGGAAAGACATCGCGGGGGGGTGTGTCAAGGCTTCGGGACGGGGGATGGGGTAGGATGGGATGTCGGTGAGGAGGGCTCGGAAGGGGTCTAAGATGGGGGGTGCGCGAGACATGGAGACCCATGGAGATCTGTTCAATGGTCGGACGAGAGTCGAGATAACGTGCACGACCGGCACGTGAGGTGCCGTGAGGGTGTCTCTCCTCAGGGGTGGAGTACATGGCAGCACGCTGAGCGAGGAGGAGTGAAGTGTGCAATGGAGGAGGCATGGAGCGACGAACCGGGCTTTCCGTCGTCTTCCTGCGTGGAGAGGTGGGTGGACTCAACGACCTTCGCATGGAGAGAAGCAGCCGGGAGGCGGTGGCCGCGACGCCAGCGGGGCTGTCAACGTGGGCGGTATCAAAGTGGGGGTGTTGCATGTCAGAAAGGGGGCAAGGTATTGATGATCACTAGCGCTTTGGGGTAGCATAAGACATATGTACGATGGTGATCGTCGCAGAGCTGTTCGGTTCTTACAACACGTGGCTGTGCATCCCAGTATTACTTACCATTTACAAAACCGTCCATGATCCATGACATTCATGAATCGACGGCCCCATAATATTAAACATATTGTCTCCCACACCATCTACATCGCTGCCAAAGCGCTCGTCTTGGTGGAGCCTGTGCGCCGCGGCCAGCTGGTCATGCCCAAATTTGGAAGGTGTTGTACAACGATATATGGTCCTCTTTATTGTTTTTGCTTCCCGGTGCTTCTGCGTTATTGTCATCAGCGCCCTATATGAACCCCATTCCAGCCCAACATGAGTTTTTCCCTGCGTCATTTGCCACCATCACTCGCTAGCCAGCGTTCTCTGAGAGCCCGCAGGCTATCCACTCTTTTACTCGTCTGGGACGATATCACTACTTGCCCTTCTTCCTAATGTCATCTTCACCTCTCGTTGCTGTCCGTGTTCCCTGCCGTGCCTACCATTTCTCACACTGCTCCGAACCTTGGGCCTTGCCAGAGGTGAGCGAGGAGACTAGTCCCATGTGCGTGCATGAGCACTTGTCCCCGTATTCCCCAAAGCTGATTTGGCGTTTCTTACAGGCGCAAGACGTCCACGTCCCGTACAAAGTTTATCGAGCGTCAGGTCATTCAAGCTTGGAAGCGTGTCACAGGAGCGACTCGTAAGCCCGAGCGAGCATCCTTTCTTCCAAAGAATTTTGTGCTTGTCACGTCGCGCCGTCGTAGCGTGATGCTGCACTGATTGTTCGGCATCCAACGGCCAACGATCATCCTTTTCTCGTGATCGGCGCATAATCTTATTGCGACGGCTCTCGTTAGAAATGAACCTAATATCATCCTGCTGTACACCATAAAATCGTTACATTTTCAATCCAGGCACTCGTACGATACGACCTAAAATTTCCTATCGCTACTGGGATGAACATGTAACCATTGACATCATGAATGGATTAATCGCGTACCTGCGTTTGCCTGTTTTCAGGTAATGTGGCGTTTAAGCTGGCCAGGATGATCGACTGATCTGGGAGTCGCATCAGGACTCGGAACGTTCACATATAATGCGACGCATTGGTGCTGCACAATTGAAACAAGTTTCGCCATCACGGTGTACGTCTATGGTGGGTATACAAGTCCTACTGTCTCGCCTCTTCAGCCGACATGCTGATACTTGAGGTTAATTTGGAAGAGAACGTCGCGCTGACGATCACGCGGGATTGCCGCGGGATAGGAAAAAGAAAAGTGTGTTGATGTAGTCCGTAACCTTTCTCCTATCGATGGAACCCGGCAAACGATGGAATCATGTACCGGTACTTGAGAAACTCCGCGTCCATCCCCACGCGTCAGGCCCGGTCTGTAGCATGTGCATTGATGTTTGTACATAAAAATACTGATGCGCCCTGCCCTTCCGAAATATTGTTCACATGCCACAGCGTGTATGTTACTACCACTACTAGTGCTTGCGATGTCTTACAATCTTTCAGGGATGACCTGATATGTATGCCATCGTGTAGCATACCACCCGGGCCAAGGGAACAATGTGACAGTCGACTGGAACTCAACCAGGCCCACGGAGGAAATTAATGTGCGCAGTGGAGCCGCAAACCTGGTTACCGAAGCCTCGACGAGCCTAGAACCTGCCTAAAACTCCCACCAGAATTCTGAACCAGCCAATATTCCGTCCGTTATCTACCGTCACGCCATCCTTCGACTGCGTCTCTGCTCCTCGCTAATGCCGGAATATCAGAACCAATGTCATAGGCAAAGAGGTATGCGGCGATAATCGCCGCTATTTCTGTCACATAATTCCGACTCATCTGCATCAAAATATTAATCGGCTGGGCGTTGTTCGGTTCAACGTCTGGGGCGTGAAGCCGCATCATTCTGCCTTTCTTGGCAGGATCTATATCCCGTGAGAGCTATAAGTAGCTGAGAAGGGTCCTCTCCTCCTTCTCTTCACCCCCATTCATCATGTCTACTCTCAACAGGTCCCTTTCCTCACGGTTCTCCACCAAGAGCCAGCCCGTGAGTTTGTCTCGTTCCTCGCTTCATGTAGTCAATTACCTAGCATGCTCAAGTCGTCACCCGTCGCTGATCATGGCGCGGCCTCCTTCTGGGGTTCGGAATCGGGCACGGCGAGGGCTGTCACTGCCGTGAAAGACCTGGTCTGTAGTCCATACCTGGTCAATCAAGAATTGCATTACCAACCATTTTATTGCCATCCTAGATGAAGCGCGCAGCAGAAGACATTAATGAATCAACACTTGTGGGTCCTCACACATTTTGGGTTATTAAGACCTACGCTGATATCTTTTATAGGCTGCTGCCCTCGACGCCGTCGAGCACACGGGTGCCATTGATGACCGAAAGATGTTGGTAGGTTGCATGCAAGGTTTGGTTTACCCCACAATTTATATCCGTCATTTATCAGCTTGAGCACATCTTGAGTTTTATGGCCAATCACCCATCAGGCAAAATTCAGGATCTTGCCCAATCCTTCGTCATCAAGACACGTGAGCGCCATCTGTATCTTACGTATTTGAATTTCTCATGCTCGTTTCAAGTGTACAATGACCTGTCTCATCCTCCTGCCACATATGTCGGTCCTGAGTATGCATTCCGCGCAGCGGACGGGTCCAACAACAACCCTGACTTTCCAGACCTGGGGAAGGCCGGGACGCCGTACGCACGTTCTGTGCAGCAAGGCAACCCCCTGCCACGCAACCAGCTACCCGATGCGGGTCTAGTATTTGATACCCTCCTTCGCCGAGATGAGGTGACATTCTGTCGATCACATAGTCACTTCGCTGCTAACATCGTAATTCTAGTTTCGAAAACACCCGGCTGGCCTGTCTGCTTTGATGTTCTCCTTTGCTGCACTAGTCATTCACAGTGTCTTCCGTACCGATCATAAAAACCCGAACATCAACATGACGTCTGGTTATGTCGATCTCGCACCTCTCTATGGCAATGACCAAGCCATGCAAGATAAGGTAATACTTCCTTACTTTACCCTAGCAGATCATTTAACATGTGATCTAGATCCGTATCAAAGATGGTAGGGGTTGCCTCCACCCTGATACCTTTGCGGAAGATCGTTTACTTCTTCTTCCACCCGCGACTGCGGTGATCCTTGTATTGTTCAACCGTAACCACAACGTGAGTCTATCCATTTGGTTTCCGGCATCACCTGTTTACAACACCTTTGCTCCAAGTACATTGCTCGTCGTCTCTTGGAGATCAACGAGAGAGGAACTTGGGTTAATCCAACCACGTTACCACCCAATTCACCCAAACTCGTGAAACAAGAGGAAGGTTCGTGAATCCATTGTCCTCTTTGGACAGCGGTTTTAAAGTAACTCGATACAGAAATATTCCAGATTGCGCGTCTCTGCAACTGTGCTTGGTTTGCTGCGGTCGTATTTTCAGACTACTTTTCTGCGATTCTGGGCCTAGTTCGTAAAGGATCAAGTTGGAGTTTGGAACCATTTGGCGAAATGCGTACAGACAGTCATGAAGTGTTCGAGCGCGGTCGTGGCAATGCATGCAGTGTCGAGGTTTGTTAACTTTGACCGCAATATTCTGAAGCTAACCGGCCTCTCCTAGTTCAACTGTTTGTACAGATGGCACGCTACAACTTGCCTCGAAGATGAGGAGTGGATTAAGCGCCAATTTGAACAATTCTTCCCGGGAAAGGATCCTGAGAATCTCACGGTCGAGGATTTCTATAACACGGAGGCTAAGCTGCGGTCGAACGAACCTGGTGTTGAAGAGTGGACGTTCGGCAAGTAAGTCGTGGTCTCGTAATTGTTCTGATGCTAATCTCATTCCTACGTAGTTTACAGCGCCAAGAAGACCATACTTTCAAGGACTCTGATCTTGCAAACATTCTGCAAAACTCGTGGGTGCTTTCCATGGCGAGACCTACTGTGGCTCATCTCTACCTTTAGTACGTCTCACCATGCAGCTTCCTTTGGTGCACGCGGTACTCCCGGAATCATGAGAGTGAACGAAATTATGGGAATTGAAGCTAACCGTATTTGGGGTGTGTGTTCATTGAACGATTTCCGCAAGTTCTTGGGCTTGAAAAGTAAGCGCCTATGTACGTGTTATCTCCGACACACCCTGACAACATGCGACCAGCGTACTCGAGCTTCGAGGAATGGAACCCGGACAAAAAGGTTGCAGAGGCAGCAGAGAAGCTTTACGGGCATATCGACAACTTGGAACTATACGTTGGTCTCCAAGCGGAGGATACGAAACCCGTGATAGAGGGTGCAGGTCTTTGCCCTGGTTACACTATCTCGCGCGCCATTCTTTCAGATGCCATCGCCCTCACCCGCGGGGACAGATTCTTCACCGGAGATTTCACCCCTTATAATATGACGTCGTGGGGTTTTGCCGATTGTCAACGTGACCCCAATGCATGGGGCTTTGGGTCTACCCTCGGACGCCTATTCCTTCGTACTCTGCCAGGCGAATACGATGAGACATCAGTATATACTTGGTTCCCACTCATGCACCCGGAGGCCATGGAGAAGCACCTCAAGGACCTGGGCAAACTTAATGACTATACTCTGGAGCGCCCAAGGAAGGGCGTGGAAACTACGACAGTTTCTGGTTACGTTGAGGTTGGGGAGGTCCTGAGAGATGTACAGAACTTCGGGCCAGTGGCTGAGCACCGTGCTGGCGAAGTCGTTACTGGCAAAGGGCGAGTCATCTACACTATTTTTGTATTCAGATGCTTAGCGTTTTGACAGGTTCTTCTCTGCATCCGCTGATGTAACTCAAGTGCAGAAGGAATTCGTCAGCGCATTGGCTCCATCACCCGAGGCCGTTGAGAAGATTGGACAATATTTCTACAAGAAAACCGCGGAGTTGATTTCGACCAATTCCTACTCTTTAATCAAGAGTAACACTAAGAGTGTCAACATCGTTGATGTTCTCAAATTCGTTCCTGTTCACTGGGCTGCCACCGAAATCGTGCGGTTGTGTTTCTGTCCAGAGTTTTGTACCGTCTTATTTGATTTTGTCAGGCTGGTATACCGCTGAAGGAAAAACCGCAATCATCAGGTGTATACACTCCACAAGAACTGTATGACATACTTGGTGAAATTTACCAGTAAGAATATTGATCGAAGCAAGGTTAGGAAACTGAACAATCTTAAGGTTTATTTTCCTCGATATCGAGCCTGGCAAGTATATGGTTTTGAAGCGCAAGGTCCAGGGATACATCGAGGAGTTGTCGCATCACATCAAGACCTCTTTCGGCGTTGCTGGCTCCCGGGTAGGTTTTAATATTTTTGGAAGTAATTCCAATGCAGTTAAGCGTAGAGAAAGGTTTCCATCGCTTCAATCTTTGGAACAATCTTTGGCAGAAAGAAGAGTGTCCATAATGAGATCTTGAAGCGCTTGTTTGAACTCGGTCACTCCAATGAACTGATCGTCAATGAGATTTTGGCTCTCTTAGTGGGTGTCACTGTGGAGGTATCGTTAGGTAAGTATGAACAATTGATGACAATGACAGACGTATTAATTTTCTGATTTACATACAGCCTTGACTAATGTAGTCAACCTGCTCCTTGACTCTGCAGCAAATGCGACCTTCCGCGTTCAGGCAAAGAGCGTCGACACCCAGGACCTGACTGCCCTCGAGGCATACGTCATCGAAGGATTGAGTGAGTGTAGACATTTCAAATGGGGTCATTGCTGATTTCTTTCTGCAGGGATCGATCCACCTTTTGCCGGTACCTCGTATGTTGCCAAGAAAGATCATGCCATTGGTTCTCTCGCCGTTCAACAAGGCGAACGGCTCTTTTTGGACATTGCTAGTGCGAGTTTGAACGTAAGCAGCTTGGAATCAATCTTTTTGATGATTTTGATTTTGATTTTGGTGCCAGGAGGAAGCATTCCCGAATCCTACGACGTTTGATGCGACGCGTACGCCACGTGAACGGTATTTGAGACCACATGTCGCCTTCAAGGTTATTGGCGCCGATACCGCACCGAAAGTCATTGTTCAAGTACTCCGGAGCATTCTTTCCCTTGACAACGTCCGTCGCGGACCGGGTCAGTCTGGGAGGCTCCAACGCTTCCAAGACAGCTCTTACAAGGACTTGCGATACGCTTACTTGGACGCGCAACAGTTCCGCACCCCTTGGCCGACATCGTTGGTCATGATGTACGACGCCTCTTCTTCGGCTTGACCGACTCGTGTATTGGTGAACCAAGTCTAAGTCGTGTTGTCCTATCTCTAACCATGATAATGTATTGCCTAAGGCTGACTCTAAAAATGATTACGAATTTTGTGCTCTTCAGGATTGAATGTGTAGTCTATGTCTGCTTGTAAAACTTGAACAACAGTATGGAGGTGCGGTCAGAGATCGCATTGACAATCCAGCAACACTTGAGTCAGAGTCGCCAGGTTCAGAAAAGGGTCCAATCACCTCCTTCGACAAGGTTCACAGCGTCGATGCAACGTCACGCCCACCGTAGCCGTGGCCAGCAAAGTCCAGGGGGGCAGCAAGACGTTCATCCAAGTGTATGCCACCTGCCGTTCAATTTCTTCTGGTAAGCTATATTATGCGGCTATCCTTTACTCACACTGACGCCGTAAAGGCTCCCACTCTCGTACAGAAGTACGGGAATTGTGAGCGTCTCAGCCAGCTGTCCACTGCGCTTGCCGGAAATGCCGCTCTCAAGCTGCAAACCCCCAGAAAGATGAAAATAACTCGAGCGGTGCACTGACTTGTATATTCCTTTGGATGAGGAACTCGACGGAATAGACCCTTGTCTGTGAACAGCATCAACGCCGTCATCACTATTCAATCACCAACAACCTAGTTCTCTTCTGCTCGATCCCGACCCTTCGAGGGCAGGACCAAAGACCGCGTGGGTTTGGTCACAGATCGACTAGCATCGCCTTGAGCGTGTCGCGTTCCTTCATGTTGATACTTGGGCTGCGCCGCGAGATCCTGAATGGCAGTGTGCGCTTCCCGAATGGCCTTGCCCTCTCCTTTTCGAGCGCCTCGCGGCGATGTGGAGGCACACTTCAAGTCGTACGAGGCCAAGATGGGTACGGAACGGGTGACGCACTAGTAGTACAGTGCAATAAGTAAGACGCGTTGGTGGAATAATTCTAAGTAGCACTGCCGCGGGGTGACAAAGCAGAAAGGCGTGGCAATGCGCCGCGCAGGCCACACGGCCCACGTACCCGCAGCCGTGGGGCACTATGCATTGTATATTTCAGGCGTGTGGTGACGCAAAGCCACGGCACTGAATACGCCCGTCAGTCTGTGGGCCTTCTCGCTTTCTTATTCCGAACCGTTTGCAACGTTGATCATTATTTCTCTTTCACTCCTCAGCTACGAGGTAGGTCCCTCCTGGCAGCCTTTGGCATAGCTTAGCCTGCCATATGTAGTGCGTAAACCGATACTCTCATGGCCAACATCCATTTGCTGGTACTTATCCACGGCATGTGGGGCAATCCTACCCACCTTGCGCACATGAACGAAACTATCTGTCAAGTAAAGGGCATTGCCACTGTTCCCGACGGTCCGGAACTTGCGGTCCTGGTGGCTGAGACAAACCGTGATGAGTCGACCTACGACGGGATTGACTGGGGAGGCGAGAGGGTTGCCCAGGAGGTGGGGTATCTTCTTCTGATTTCCCTTCATCATCCTTTCCTGAATTTACACTAGATCTTGGAGGAAGTCAAGAAGTACGAGGATCAGGGAAGGAAAGTCACTCGGTTCTCTGTAACGGGCTATAGCTTAGGGGGACTACTCGCGCGATATGTCATTGGGTACGTGCAACGTACTGGACGGGAGTGTCACGACTGACTTGATACCTTGCAGCATCTTACACCAGAACAAATTCTTCGAGGGCGTGATACCCGTCAACTTTAATACATTGGCGACGCCACACATTGGCATACCTAGATTCCCTTCCACCTTTTCTGCGGTTGCAAATTATCTTGGTCCGAGGTTGCTGTCGCGCACCGGGGAACAGTTTTTCTGTGCGGATAAGTGGTCACCGAAAGGTAGACCCCTTCTGGACATTCTCGCTGATCCAGGTAGGTGTATTCCGCTGTATCAACGCCTCGGGGTTCTAAATGGTTCTCATAGACCACATCTTTTATCAGGCCCTCCTGCTCTTTCCCAATATACGAATCTACGCAAACGCGTAAGCAGAGACATGCTTGATGAAATCCATAATATTGATATTCTCGCAGAATTAATGACCTCACGGTACCTTATGTTACTGCGGCAATCGAAGAAATTAACCTGTTTGCAGAATACGAGACGAATGGTCTCGAAATGTGCGTCTCCTGTCACCTATCAACCCTCCGAGTTCTTAGCATCCTTCAGAGAATTCCATGATCAATACAAGCACGTGGTCAAGTCGTTTAAACTGCCATCCTCTCCTCCGCCCCCTATTAGAGTGAAAAAGCCCTTGTTTACGAGGATCCGGGACTTGAACCCTCCATTGCCGCCAGCACTTCAGGGAGGCTTCCCCTTCAATGTCGTAAGTCCAGTGAAGGTTCTTGCTCCATGAATGCATATTCATCCGCCATCCTCTTATTACCAGCTCGTATACGCCCTTCTTCCCGTATTATTCCCTACTTTCATTTCGCTCGCACTCATCCGTCTCTCGATTTCATCCTACAACTCCAAAACTCGTCTCAAAGCCCTTGAGCTTGACGAGTCGAAGAAGGAAAGGCTCGCCCACATCGTCGCAGAACTGGAAAGCAATGTCGAAAGCGCTGTTCTTGACATGTACGATGATTCCCAAGGGCCACCCACTTCGTCTTCGCCCTTGCCGGCCCAACATCCGGTCGATGAGACTCTGGTACGCCGGGAAGAAGTCGATTTCAACCAAGACGTGGGGCTTTCACCATCTCGTGCTTTGCTCAGTCCTGTGCAGCGTCGATGCATCGAAAACCTAAACAAAATTCCTCAGCTGCAGAAAGAGCGTGCGTTTTTTAGGGGTGTTCGTAACTCTCATGCCATGATCGTATGCCGAGACATCAAGCGTTTCAAACATCATCTGGAAGGAGAAGGCGTTTTGGGACATTGGGCTGATCACTTTGAGCTATAGTCGTGGCTGCGCTTTATACAGTACTACTACTGATACACTTTTGGTAACAGACGCTAGGGGTTTAAGCTATCCTTTGTAGGTCCTTGTGATTATCTTACATCGTTATTATGTATTGCAAGATGTATTGAGTCGAGTTGTGATGCCAACTACGAAGAATCTCAGAGTTGTGGCAACGCTTTTGTGTCTGTCCGTGCGAAGCCATCACGTCGCGTTCGCAACGTATTGTATTCGGTTTGGTATTTGTTGACTCCTTCGACAGAGCGCCACGACACCACTCAATAAAGGGCATCGAGAAACAATGAAAACCATATCATAATGGGCATGGGACTCCCTTAGTTTGCCAGCTGTGCCGCCTGAATCTTTCATTTAAAGCGGGGCTACCTCCCGCGGGAAGGCAACCATTATCAGCTTCTCTCTCCATCGAACGGGGTTCGCTAGCAAAACATGCCTCCAACTCGTCGAGCGTTGAGAGCTTTGGGGAGCCTTCAGCTAGTCGGATATGCAAACAACCCGACCAGTGAGTCCTCCATCGTCGATCACTAAATTGAGACTTAGTCATGCCTGCGAGTAGAGGTTATTACAGAACTTGCGTTCATTATTGACAAACGAGTGAACGACTCGGACTGGTCAGAGGTCAGCCAAGGCGACGACATGCCACTCGAGGTGCAGTTCAACGAATTCATGGACGGAGGTATTTCGGTCGTGGCTCTTTCTCCTCCCACAACTTGAGACATGTAACCATGTTAGTGAACTCTCGGGGAAAGGGCACGTCGACTAAGCAGCGGAGGATGTCGGCGGAGCAAGCTGCTGCCATCCTCCTCGTCACTGTATTTACTCACTCCTTTCGTTGTTACAATCACGCCTCATGGACGCTGATGGTTCTAGGTTCAGAAGGGACATGTCGAGCTGATTACCAAAATGAACGACCCTCAAACGATCGACGTAATCAAGATACTTCCAGATGCAAAGAGAATGTCGGTGGAAATATATCTTGTCGCGACTGTCTACTCAATCCCTTGGACAGACTTGCGTCTTTTCTCCCGAAACTAAGGGGTTATGGGGACATTCCGTATGATCAGCAGTACCGTGGTGCCATCGCGCTAGCCAAACGTCATTTTTTCCCAAAAGGGAACCCTCCTACAAAGAAAGAGGTAACGGAATCACCGATTCAGTTAGTGACGCTCATGACCCGGCCTTGAATCAGTTGATGGCATTGCTCCTTCAATCCTACCAGGAGAAAAGGAAACGATACCAAACTCAATCCCAAAGAACCAAGACGTTGGGTATTCAGACGAGCTTTATTGCAGATTCCTCGCAACTCGGAATGACAGGCAGCGACATTGTCCCAAATGTTCATACGTTCACTTTCTGCAGTGCGGCGGAGACGTCGAACGAGTACATTCCCCAGAATAGCGTTGAGCCGCCGAAAAATGATGCTGGTCACGACATCGAGTTCACCGCAGCGGTCGCCAAGGTAGATCCGGATAAGTGAGTGGGTGTGTTTTATGACATTATATAAATGTTAAAGGCCTCAGTGGCGTTGATGACGACCACGACGTATTCTCAGGGCCTGCACGAAATCAGCCCATCGTTTTTACCCCGTAAGTCCTACGCCGTACATCTCACTGATCGCGCTAACTTTTCATTCCTCGTATAGGGTGGCCCCTAGATCTTTCAATCCCTACGTGACACCCATATCAAATCCCCGGCATGCGGATTGTGCGTTTTTGGCAACCGCGTCTTCCCCACACGACATGTCGCCGATCCCCGTGACACTTATCGGTAGGCCAACAGACGAGGGCATAGATGAATTGCTGCGGGCTACTGCTACAACGCAGGGTAGGCTGAATTACTATTACAACAAGTTCATCGCCGCCTGCCAGAAGGTACACATTTTGTTCCTCACACGTATCTATATCTCATGCTATACTTACCTAGATAACACTCCTGGAAGGACAAAAGGAGGAGATTGAAAGAAAATATGAACTATCACAGAAGGAACTCGATAAAACTGAACGACATCTTCGTGAAGCTAACGTTGACAGAAACAGACTGCAAAGATGGGGAAATGCCCTTCTAAGAAAGATCAACTTGTTCTGTTCGCAGATGAGCGTACGGTATTCTCACCTCTTCTGATATACTGCCATATTGAATTTTGTCTTGCAGGAAATGGCGGATCCGAATTCCATCGATGGCGAACTTGAATATGCTGCAGATGATTCCGAGTCCCAAACTGGCTTTGATCCGAACTTGATATAATCTACCTGTAGCCTGTACTTGCTTAAACTGAACATGTAACCTATCAAAAAAATGACTGTTTGTATTGCTGTGAAAAGCCTCTTCTATTCTTATATTTGTTTTATTTACCATAAAATCTTTCAATGTAGGTGAATCTTCTCCTCCCTCCATTGTCTGGATTGGAATCCTCCCTGGCACCCTTGCTGCTGAGGCTGGTATCAACATTGCTGTTCAGTGTAAGAACATCCTTTCTGATAATGGCATTGATGATGTTCATCTTGAACTACATGAATCAAAAGTGTTCTGCCACCTTGAGTCTTGAGAGTTGAATGATTATATTGTGAACTATAATAGAAAGTAGCAAACACACCAACTTGGTGCATTTACTACAACATTCTATGCAGGAGTGAGCATTAGAGTTTATGCAGAAATGGCTATAATTGATCATCTTATAATTGGAATCCCAACTCAAAAAAAAGGGCATGCCAGTACATCACCACAGTCACCACATTTATTGACCCAGAAACAGGTGTTTGACACCAGAATACCTGAAAACTATCCAAATGTTTACCAAGTAGAACATGTTGTGTGCAAGTATTGGTGAGAGGCAGGTGTAAACTCTGGATAACAATGGTTAGAGCATGGTAGCAAAAAGCTGATCAACAGGTTACCCCTAATCCGATCAACCACGACCATAGCGAGCAAACAGACTGTGTCACATAGTTTGGCGAGACTCCCGCGGCAGCGGCAAACACCTAGGTTGATGTCAGACGACTCAACCAATGAGTATTACCTATATACAGTACTTCACCGACAACCTTACTCTTCCGGCGTGACGCTTCCAAAGGCAGCCCAGAGAGCAACCCGATGTCGTCAGCAAGCTTCCCCCAGCATCAAACTGGTACACATCAGGGCTTAAGATAAGACCAGTGACCATCCAGCATTACAATCCAACACAATCAGCGACTGCTGCCCCCAGCGAGTGGCAAGAAAAGTATCTGTAAGCCGAAAGACAAGCGTTTTGTTGTTTGTGAGGTTCCCGCTCGAAACAACAAAATCAACGATCATACTGACTTCCGCGGCCCGGATTTCCCACCTTGTTAATAAACATAGACATAAAGGTCCAGTGGCTGATTATCGATCATCATGCTATCAAAGGCCGCTGTCTGTTGGCCGCGATATAAAGTCCCGTCACTGACCAATGACTGGAATCGGCGCACCCCTGACAAGTACCATGGCCGTCCGTAGTTTCGCAGACGTCTATGATCCCCGCAAGGTCCTTGATGATCCCGCTTTCCGTGTTCTCGGGTCAAATGAAACACCGTCTCCAAATGCGAACATCGCAGCCTTCTACAATCCTGGACACGAAATCCATCTCGTCGAAAAACCTTGCCCTAAACCTGGTGCTGGACAGGTTTTGATCCACGTGCGTGCCACAGGGATCTGCGGGTATGTGACAGCAATGGCTTCTGCGCACTCAATTCAAGCATTTGTCGGACAATAGGAGTGATGTGCATTTCTGGAAGCATGGTCGAATTGGTGATTCGATGGTGGTGACGGACGAGGTGAGTGTTTCAGTATTGAAATTTATAGGTAACGAGATGCCAGTGGTTTGTCGCAGTGTGGCTCCGGTCATGAGTCCGCCGGGGAGGTTGTGGAGGTCGGAGAAGGCGTTACGCAGTGGAAAGTGGGTAAGCATACTGGTAAGTGGATTCGATGATAGTGCCCTAAAACATCGTCAGGTGATCGCGTGGCGATCGAGGCGGGAGTACCCTGCTTTAAGCCATCGTGTGATAACTGCAGAGTTGGCAGGTACAATGCATGTACGTGTTATGTATCTGGCCACTCCACACCTGGACACTAACATGGAGAACTTGCAGGCGCTGACGTTGTCTTTTTCTCGACACCCCCTTTCCATGGTGCGTTGCACAAATAACCGGAAGTTGTTTAAACAGTGCCATGTTTTACAGGGACACTCACTCGATGGCACCTCCACCCTGCTGAGTGGCTGCATCGTCTGCCTGATTCGGTGTCATTTGAAGAAGGTTCTCTGTGCGAGCCTTTGGCCGTCGCGCTAGCTGGTATCGATCGGAGTGGCCTTCGTCTTGGCGACTCCGTCCTTATCTGGTGTGGTCCCTAAGTTCGTGATTTGTGATTTGCCTGCCTGAAAGACTTTCAGCGGTGCTGGGCCGATAGGTCTGGTTTCGTTGCTTTCTTCCAGAGCTGCTGGTGCAGAACCCCTTGTTATTATTGACCTTGTGCAGAGCCGCCTTGAGTTTGCAAAAAAACTGGTTCCAGGCGCCCGTACTGTGCTCGTCGAACGCGGAATGACGCCAAAAGAGATCGCCAAGAAAGTGAAAGCAGCTGCTGGCGGGCCTATTAAGCTCACTCTTGAATGCACGGGGGTTGAGAGTAGCATACATACCGCCATCTACGTGAGTGGAGACAATCATTGGGGGAAACCTTTGACGATAAAGGTACAGTCTGCGCAATTTGGCGGTAAAGTGTTCATCATCGGGGTTGGTAAAAACGAACAAGCGGTAATGCATTCCCTGACTTACATGGCATCCATCACCCCATGACCATGTTATAGTTCCCGTTCATGCACCTTAGTGCAAATGAAATCGATGTCAGTTTCCAATACCGTTATGCGAACCAGGTAAGGACTTGATGTATTTACGGGCCATCATCACGTTTAAAGAGACTTTGGCAGTACCCCAAAGCGATTCGACTCGTGGCTGGAGGACTTATCAACCTCAAGCCCCTTGTCACTCATCGATTCAGCCTCGAAAATGCGGTGTCGGCATTCCACGTCGCAGCGGACCCTGCACAAGGAGCCATCAAGGTGCAGATCCAAGATTGAGCTGAGTGGTGCGACTCGGACTCGGAACACTCGTGTTTTTTGGGGCGGAGTTTTAAAAATATACTGGATGATTACCCATTATGGAAGGCCATGAAGCGTTGCCAAATAAACTCTTGAAATCGTTGTTCACTTTGTACCTCCTCGATACTTTTCTTCACGCACGACTGTTGAAAGGCCGCAATGGCGAGCCCAAGTAAAATTCGTCAACGAAAGGTGATAGGAGTTCCTCCGCGAGCGGAGAGCTACGATCTAGATGACGAAGATCATGTCGACGCTTTGTACCGCAGTCCCGTACGTGCCCCAGCATGGCTCCTAACGCGTTAGCCGACCATGTCTTTCTCTGCAGCACACACGGAGCGCGTTTGAGCAGGCTTTAGACACCCCACAAGCAAGTGCTGCGGTCGTGGGTGCCCTCACTGCTATCGCCTTCATGCTACGATTTTACAAAATCAACCAACCAGACCAAGTTGTGTGAGTCTTTGGTCTTTCCAATACGATACTCCCTCAAAGCGTTGACTTCATGCACCCGCTAGCTTTGACGAAGTCCACTTTGGGAAGTTCGCTTCCTACTACATCACTCGACAATATTATTTCGACTTGCATCCACCCTTTGCAAAACTTCTGTTTGGGCTAGTGGGGTGGTTTGTCGGCTTCGATGGCCGCTTCTTGTTTGAGAACATCGGAGATAGCTACACTGAAAATCACGTTCCTTATGTTGGCATGCGCGCACTGCCGGCCATTCTCAACAGTCTAACGGTTCCCGTGGTGTATGCTATTATGAAAGAGACAGGGTATTCCACTATTGTTGCTGCGTTTTCTGCGTCAATCGTTTTGTTTGGTATGTGCTTCCTTCCCGCGTCCTTTGCTCGTGCTGTCGAAACTGATAACCTTCAATCTAGACAACGCACACATTGCGCAGTCCCGCCTCATTCTTCTTGACGCCACTCTTATTTTCTTCATGGTGCTTACAATTTATTCATACGTGCGATTTCGAAAGCTGCGTTACTGGTATGTCCCATGTACCGAGCATCACTAGATATATCATACTGATTTCATTACAGGGAGTTTTCAGTGGAGTGGTGGAGCTGGCTTATCGCTACTGGGTTCTTCATGGCTTGCACATGGGGCTCCAAAGTCAATGGTATCCTGACGGTCGTTACTATAGGCATTGCTGTCTTGATCGATTTATGGGGTATATTGGATTATCGTAAGGGCCATACTATGGTTAGTAGTCCGGTCCGTTACTGCGAGCCACTTACAAATTGAATGTTCTAGGAGCATTTCTGGAAACATTTTGCGGCTCGAGCAGTCGGCTTGATTGTCGTTCCATTTATTATATATCTTTCATTTTTTTATGTCCACTTCGCCGTCTTAACTCATTCTGGCCCCGGTGACACGTTCATGAGCCCCACCTTCCAGGAAACGCTCATCGGTAATGACTTGTTGGTCAGCAGTCAAGGTTAGTATCGAACTTTGAACAAGAGCTTGCATCCTGATGTCCACGCACAGATCTCCGATACTATGACATTGTCACGATGAAGCACAAGGATACCAAGGTTTTTTTGCACTCACACCCAGAGAAGTACCCCCTCCAGTATGATGACGGGCGTATTAGTACCCAAGGTACGGCAGACTTGGTGAATTGAGCGACTGACATTCACATATTTGCCAGGCCAACAAGTGACTGGTTATGGACACGATGACACAAACAACCATTGGCAAATCATGCCGACAAAAGCGCTACCCGAGGCCGGTCGCGGACGAGCTGTACACCAGGATGATGTCATTCAATTACTGCATGTCAACACACAAACACTCCTCCTGACCCACGATGTCGCGTCACCTTTGATGCCTACCAACCAAGAATTCACCACGTGGCCAAAGGATGATCACTCTCGTCATAATGATACCCTATTTATCCTCCGCCTCGTCGATGGCAATCCAGGAGACGTATGGAAGAGCAAGGCAAACTACTTCAGACTTGTGCATGTACCAACCAAGGTATCGATGTGGACACACTCGAAGCAGTTGCCAGACTGGGGATTCAATCAACAAGAGATCAATGGCAACAAGAACCCTACGGACAAAACTGCTGCTTGGTTTGTTGATGGCATAATCGAGAGCGAGGGTGAGTTTACAAGCTTTCAGATGCCGAACTCTCATATGAATGTCACGTTAGGCAGCGATGATTTTTCCAGAGAAAGCAACGTACCTCGAGAGCCAAAGAAAATGAGTTTCTTTACAAAATTCGCTGAGCTACAGTTGTTGATGCTCCAACACAATGCGGGACTTACAGCGTCGCATCCTTATGCTAGCGGGCCGATCAACTGGCCATTCCTTCTAAGTGGCATCAGCTTCTGGACAGAGAACGATTCTCAGAAACAGATTTACCTGATCGGCAATATTATTGGATGGTGGACATGTGTTATTGCCATCTCGATATATGTAGGCATCGTTCTTGCTGACCTTCTGGCACGACGTCGTGGACTCAATCCTATACCTGATGGTAAGTCTCTGGATGTGCCCTTCCAACAATGGTCTGATCTGTTGTAAAGCTGTTCGCAACCGCCTCTGGAATTCCGCAGGTTTCTTCCTGCTAGTATGGGCGGTACATTACTTGCCATTCTTTCTCATGGGTCGTCAACTCTTTATTCATCATTACCTGCCTTCACACCTTGCATCGGCAATGTTGGCCGGCGCGGTGTTGAGCTTCGTGTTGTCCGACTCCATCAACTACCCAATATCCGTGGCTGGCCGTATGACGAGAATGCAACCCACGCAATATGCAGATCTCGGGGTGAAGGGTCCTGCGTTGGTTGGGATCTTTGCTGTTGTGATGTTCGCAATGTTCGTGTACATTGCTCCCCTCACATATGGGACACCAGGGTGCGTTGCTTGATTGTTTTCTGTTTGCTGTTTGCTGATCGATGTACGTTAGTCTCGACGGTGATAATGTGAACTCGAAGCGTCTGTTATCCTCGTGGACTCTTCATTTCGCTGCCAAGGTCACGAGCGATGTAATTTGATGGATTAAGGACTTTATTTTCATTAGAACGAACGGGATGTAAATAGTAAATATTGGCTTGCTAACGCACGAAAAATCGCACCGAGTCAAAATCTTGCTTTGGATGCTTTGAAGTTGAACACATAACTGACGGACTTAATAATTTTAAACGACTGAGACGAACAACCGAGTGCTAACTAGCTAGTGATTTACCGCCAGCATGTTCAATGCTCCACGACTTGCACAACGATACGGCACGTCACCAGCAAATGGTCTAGGAAACAGTTTTGTCGACGAAAACCCACTTGCCATTTCGATTTACGACGACCCGTGGAGCACCGCACCAACACCCTCCCCGCCGCTTGTCAGTGCCGCGCCATTCACCTCGGTTATAGGTAAAACGATTGGAGTGCAATCCCAGTACTCGCGCTTATGCAGGGGTTTCAGCCGATGCAACAGTCCCCGAGATATACCCTGGCGCATTTGCAGCCGTCGACATCACGAATTCGGGGGAGGTGTCGGTCAATGCCCTCTCGCGAGTCCTCGCCACCTCTTTTCTCCCAGCTGCAACCGTTGATAGAGTAGGGTCCCGGTTGCATTAAATTCCCCCGTTGTTGATTAGTTTTGCAGATTGTAAACCTGGTTAGCTCGAAACCCCGAGTGTCAAGACTCGAGTTTTTCGTGGCTCTGGCACTAGTTGCCCTCGCCCAGTCGGAGAAAGGTATGTCTAGTGTCTTGGTGGCGTTGCGAGTCTCTTACTCCGAAACACCTTTGGTAGACATCAGCATCGAACAAGTAGCTGCCCTTGCCGCGGAGAACAACCTGCCCATTCCCACTTTAAACCTCGATGCCCTACAACCTAGTGCCTCAGCCTTCAGTACTCAGTATTCACCATACAGACAGAATACCCTCCGATCTTCCGCGCCCAACTACCCTGCAGAAGACCCTTGGAACATCCCCCGATACAGTGGTATTCCCGCGGCACCATCTGAACTCAACCCACCGCTGAGTGCCAGTGCAAACGGCACAACGTCTACATTTTCTGGATCGGGTCTCCCCAAGGATTGGTGGAAAAGACAGGAAACAATTTCCGTTACCATTGAAGGACAGCAAGGTCACCTTCTGAATAGGCATACAGTGTATGAAATTTCGACGGATGTAAGTGCCCGTTGTACTCCTGTGTGATATCCACTCATGGAGTCATTGGTCAATAGCGCGGTCCCCCTGTTCATCGCCGTTATTCTGAATTTGTTTTCCTGTGGGATTGCTTGGTGCGACGGTACCCGTTCCGACTACTCACCGCACTTCCACCGAAGCGAATACAGCGTCAGTCTTTTGCGTCACCGTTTTTCCAGCCTTTCGGCTAACTGGTAAACTCTGGCAGCGGATGCAGCGTTTCTCGAGCAAAGAAGGCACGTTTAACAAACCAAAAGAGATCTACGTACATTCTCAACCAAGTTCGTTTCACAGGAAAGGCCTTGCAAGGTCCCTTAATTCAGTAATGTGCGTACCTCTTGTGGTTAGAGTGAGCCTTGTTAACTAACAAGTGCAGAAACCACCCCGTGATCAAAGAAGATGGTTTTCTTTCTATATTTTTAACGGAGCCATCCTTTGAAACGTGGCGCAAGCACAACATAGTCGCTCTTGAGGAGGAATCCGCCAGCAAGCGAGTTGATCGGATAGAGGAAATGTCTATTCCTAGTGACCTGGAGGAGAAGCTTGCGTAGGTGGTAACTGCTGGGGGTTCTTGAAGCACTGACCTTGTATTCCAGAGTCGTTCGTGGAAAGATAACCCCACTGATTGAACAATGGCAGAAGATATGTGTACTCACGGAACGCATCATAAAGAGGCGTGAATCAGCTGCGGTATGGGTTCCACCAAACTCTCCCCCAACCTATGTGCAAGCTCATTCCATATTCCCCATCTGGTCTAATCTGTTGCTGAATGTTCATTTACCGGCATCACCAATGACGCATTTGGAACATTCTGTACACATGAATGATCCTTCTGAACTCGACGTGTCCGATGAGCAGGCTGATCTGGCACGCCTGACAAACGTTTTGCGAGTCGTTGTTGAGGTCAATGAGAGGTGTTGGAGAGGTGACGAGTGCGAGCTTTGCGACGGTGTGCGACGGGGAGTCAGTCGTGTCGCTGAACATACACAACAACAGTCTGATCTGTTAGAACAACGGGTGGGTCTTTTGTTGAGACTACAGATGGAAGCTAGGACTGAGGTTAACAGACACATATTTTACTCCGATCAACGCTGGAGTCTCTCAAGGTGACCTATTGATTGATATTTTGCTGTCACCTTGTTTACGACGAATCACCAGAGTCAACGAGACCTTTACATAGCTATGCGGGATCTATTTATGAGGCATGACCGTCTTGCGGTTGATAATGTCGAGCGCCTCAAGAAACGGGTGGACTCGAGTTCGATGAGACTTGAGGGCATTAAAGCAAGCCAGAGGGATGGGTGGCAAGAGGATGCTGATAAAGTGGTTGTTCTGATTGAAAAAGACCAGGCGACCATTGCATCACTTCTCAACCGGCGTGTCTTTATTCGGGCGTGGTGAGTATATCTACACCGTTAAAATATCGACGATCGTTGGCTAATTCGCGCGAAGCATGTGGCACGAACTGCGTATTGTGCTCCATAACAGGGAGAACGCGCTGCTTTCACAGCTGGTGCAGAATTTGGCACACGAAGAGCAAGCATTTGCGGACAATACTTTGACCAACTGGATATCGCTTGGGAATGCTGTGGACGAGATGCCATTCGAATGATGACTAGCATTATTAGTGTACATTCATCTTGACTTACGGACTGACATGATGGATCTTGTTTGGGGTCGGCTCTGACTAGTATTGTCATCAAGAAGTATCACATATCACGCGTCATGGACGGTTTCGATGACTTGCTCGCGCCTTCACGAAGTATTCTCGAAGAGAACCCGTTCGAAGACCCGTTCGCCAAACCGCGTTCGAATTCACCAGACCCTTGGTCCAGCTTCGGGCAACAGCAGTCACTTTCTTCGCATACCGATATCGACTACTTTAAATCAGGTTTCGAGGACCATCCTACCGCGACGCAGACCACCGAATCCCATTTCACGAATGACCATGACCCCGGAGAACAAAATAGCATCCCCGTTCCAGCAGACCCACTGGATGCGGCCGCAGTAACAGCAGAGGACCATGGCGACGAGCAGAGTGCTAGCCATAGCGATGCACATACAGACTTGACACCTCAGACCCCCGGTTTTGCAATATTCACCTCAAGCACGGAGGACAAGCCCCCGACAGTGGAAGCAACCGCTGGGTCGGATCATCGCGCAGTGCATTCGGTTTCACCCGTCGATGAGCCTGACCCTAGTGCCTCTTCTCTAGTGCAAGAGTCTACGCCTTCGCAACTGTCTTCTCCTCAAGAACCCGCTTCCTCGTACACATCTCCCGAGCGCGCCGTAGTATCACCTCTGCACCAACAATCTCCGCAGAACGTAGACCGGGCATTTGCGAGCCTTGCACTTGGAGGTGAGAGCCATGGAGGATGGCAGACAGGATGGGGTGGTCATGACCACATTGCGAACTCCACGATTGCTTCTGCACCAATCACTACCACGAACGACGATGACGATGACGATGACGATGACACCCCCATAGGACAGACGGCGCGATTCAGGAATGCTGGATCCCCTCAGGGGGGTATTTCTTGTTGCGTCGGGCGTGAAAAAGACGCTAACACTTTGGATTCACAGCCGTCTGCTTCTCCTGCATCATCTAAGCGCAGCGAAGGATCCATCTCGCCTGTTTTTTTTATTTCAGTTGAAGACCCACAAAAGGTGGGAGATCCCATCAGAGCTCACACTCTGTACACAGTGCATACGCGGGTAGGTTCCTGTCTCCATGCAGCTTTCCCGTCTCGATCAATATACTGTCATTACAGACGTCGTCTTCTCTCTTCTCTAAAGCATCGTTTTCTGTCCTTCGTCGATACTCTGATTTTCTCTGGCTGTATGAAACGCTCTCGATGAACAATCCAGGGGTCGTCGTCCCTCCCGCACCCGAGAAAAATCCCTTTGGACGGTTCGACGAGCAATTCGTGCAACAACGGCGTTTAGCGCTTGAAAAGTGCATTCAAAAGATAGCAAACCATCCTGTCCTGTGCAAGGACCCCGACCTCAAATTTTTTCTGGAGAGTGACAACTTTGCGTTGGACGTTAGTTTCTTTAGTTACACCTTCTTTCCTGTAGTTCAGAGGCATTTCTCTTGCAGATCAAACACAGAAAAGCCGAAACAGCTCACGAGAAAGGGGGACTTATGGCATCGATCGGACAGACGTTGACCGGACCCCGTTTCCATGAAACTGATGAGGTTAGTAAATGGCGTTTTTGCCGACAATTGCCCGACGCTGCAATTTTTTTAGTGGTTTGATAAACAACGAGCCTACCTAGACGGACTTGAATCCCAATTGCGCGGTCTCGTCAAAAGTATTGACATCGTCGCGAAACAACGAGCTGGTGTGTTTAGTACTTACCATGGTCTGGTTCTTACTGACGATCCAGCAGAATTGGCGTCCGCTACGAGCGAATTCGCAGTAGCTATCGCAGAGTTGTCTGCATCCGACATCGGCGATCAACTGCAGCAATCACTCGGTGCATTGACGAACGTGGAGCGAGTGGTTGCAGAAACTCAGACCATACAGTCGCAGCAGGATCTGATAACGATTATGAGCACGGGTATGTTTTTCATCTTTAAACTGACGACAGTGTCTGAAGACGAGTAGCGGACGAGTATTCTAGGCTTATCCACTCCGTTCGGGTATGTTTAATTTGTTTAAATTAAATACGGTTGTAGGTTCTAAACCCGGACCCAAAGTTGGCTTTCAATTCTCGTGTGCGAACGTACATGACGTGGCAGCATGCGGATGCAGAAGTCCGACGTGCACGGCAAATACACGAGCGCGCTCGGGCACAGGGCCGTCTTCCAACAGAGCGGGTAGGTCACACCGTTAGCTTAGTCACTGAGGTGAGTTTGGCACGTAGTTTCCCGATTATGTCTGTTACTGAGGCGGTGTGCTTCACAGGCAGAGCGACGTGCCTTGGACGCGAAGCATGATTTTGATCATTCCTCCAAGTTGATCAAGTCGGAGATGGCACGATTTGAACAGGAGCGAGTTGACGATTTTAAAGAAGCATTGCAAGCCTTTTTGGATGGAATGATTTCACGGCAGAAGGAAGTGAGTGCAATTATCGTGGCGATCGTGACAGAATTGATATTGATCCCGGACGCTACGTAGCTGATCACTGCCTGGGAGCAGTATCAACAGCTGTTGCTGAAACGGGCTGAAATAGAGGTAGTGTCGTAGTGGATTACATAATACATACAGTAGTCTTCCTGGACGTCATCACGTGACAGTTGAGTGCGAATTGCGATTGGCCCTGAGTTTTTCCGTTTTGGAATCAAGCCCCGCTGACACATTTCTGTAACCGGGCCGCCTAATCGTCCACCAGGCGTGTCCGAAATCAACATAGCCTGTGGGCTGTTCATATGCCATCTCGTGTCTGGCTTCTTTACGGAGAACCATAACGATGTCGGCCAACGGGAAATCGACAGAGGACGATGCCCAAGGCAGATGTGAACTTGGAATAACAGGCATGACCTGTGGCTCATGCGTTGCCGTGAGTCGTTTAGCTTGGGTCGACGTCGTCGCAACTGACATCCCTTGCAGTCGATTGAAGGCGTGCTCCAGACACAACCGGGCATACACTCCATCAAGGTAGCCCTCTTGTCTGAACGTGCCGTGGTCGAATATGACCCAAAACTGTGGACAGTAGAGAAGATCGTCAACGTAACGCTGGCAGTCTTGTCTTTTTCCGTGTGCTCACCGTTGCTCATGCAGGAAATATCCGACATCGGATTCGATGCCACGCTCGTTCCTCCAGCTCGTTCAGACTCGGTTATACTTCGAATATATGGCATGACTTGCTCGTCATGCACCTCGACCGTCGAGAACGGTCTCCGCAACATGCCCGGCGTTACTAATGTCGCTGTCTCTCTCGCCACAGAGACTGCAAAGGTTAACTTTGAGCCGGGTATAGTTGGCCCGCGAGAGATGGTCGACAGGATCGAAGAGATGGGCTTTGACGCTCTCCTTTCCGATCCACGGGACGCCACTCAGAAACAGTCTTTGGCAAGGACACGGGAAATCCAGGAGTGGTTTAGTCGTCTTAAATGGAGCATCACCTTTGCCTTGCCCGTCTTCTTCCTCGGCATGGTTGCACCTCACATATCTTTTTTACTCCCCATCATCAATTATCGTTTATTCAACGCCATCTATTTTACCGACATCCTCATACTAGTCCTCACTACTCCCGCACAGTTTTGGATCGGTCAAAAATTCTATCGTTCCGCCTTTAAGGCACTCAAACACAAGAGCCCGACCATGGATGTACTCATCATGCTTGGGACATCTGCCGCATATTTTTATTCCTTATTTGCCATGCTTTTCGCAGCCTTCAATACCACACCTAATTTCCGTCCCTTTCTCTTCTTTGACACGAGCACCATGCTTATCATGTTCGTCTCTCTCGGTCGCTGGCTGGAGAACCGCGCAAAGGGAAAGACCAGCGCTGCACTCACGGATCTCATGGCTCTCGCTCCGACAATGGCCACAATCTACACCGACGCACCAGCGTGCACCCAGGAGAAACGCGTCCCCACCGAACTCGTGCAAGCAGGAGACATAATCAAGCTTGTCCCGGGGGACAAGGTGCCAGCGGATGGCACTGTCATTCGTGGCTCCTCTTCTATCGATGAAAGTGCCATCACTGGAGAACCCATTCCGGTCCTCAAGCAAGTTGGCGACACAGTCATCGGCAGTACCGTCAACGGCGTAGGAACGTTCGACATGCTCGTCACGCGTGCGGGCAAGGACACCGCGCTCGCACAGATCGTCCGACTCGTCGAGGAAACCCAAACTTCCAAAGCTCCTATTCAGGCGTTCGCTGACCACGTCGCAGGGTACTTTGTACCAACGGTCATCACTCTTTCCATGCTCACGTTCGTGTCCTGGATGATTATCTCAAGTGTGCTTAGTGTGGACGCGTTACCCATGATGTTCCATCAACATGGGGCAAGTAAGCTTGCCGTCTGCTTGCAGATGTGCATATCGGTGGTTGTGGTGGCTTGTCCTTGCGCGTTGGGACTGAGCACACCGACAGCCATCATGGTGGGGACAGGGGTGGGTGCGAAAAACGGTATCTTGATCAAAGGCGGGAGAGCGTTGGAGGCGAGTCAAACCATCAAGCGGATACTGCTTGACAAGACCGGTACGGTGACCGAGGGCAAACTAGCCGTCAGTGGGCTGGTATGGGTTTCCCCGCAGGGCAGTCACCTACCTGATGAAACCGCGGGACCGCGCACACTTGGGCTCGAATGTGCAGATGGGACGACCACCCGTGCAGCTGTCATCGCAATGCTTTCTGCAACCGAAGCACGTTCAGAACACCCTCTCGCGAAAGCTATCACGGTGTACGGCAAGGACCTTTTGAAGGAATGTGAAGTCGACGTACCCTCAGCCACAGTAGAGTCGTTTGAAAGCGTTACCGGAGCTGGTGTCAGAGCTACCCTCTCCTCCTCCGGATCAAGATACACGCTTTTGGTTGGCACTCCCAGATTTGTCACGCAATCCGAGGAAGCGATTCTACCGTCCACGCTATCCAACTTTGAGGAAAGAGAAACTTCGATGGCACGAACGGTCGTGTACATCTCGATTAGCCACGGTTCTTCATTTCCCGCTCCTATCCTTGCGTTGTCGCTTTCGGATATTTCAAAACCGTCTTCCGCACAAGCTATAAAGGCGTTACGAAGGATGGGCATTAGTGTTGGGATGGTGACGGGTGATGGCTTGGGCAGTGCTTTGGCTGTGGCAAAGCACGTAGGTATTCGACCCGAGGATGTCTGGGCAAACATGAGTCCAAAAGGCAAGGCTTCGCTGGTGGTTGAGATGATGAAGCAAGAGGGTGTTGCCATGGTAAGCCCCTCTGCAATCAAATGATTCCTTTGCCCGACGCCTTACGCCATGGCAGGTGGGTGACGGGATCAACGATTCGCCTGCGTTGGTTGCCGCCACTGTCGGCATCGCCCTCAATTCTGGAACGTCAGTTGCCGTCGAAGCTGCCGACGTTGTCTTGATGCGTTCTGACCTGCTCGACGTCGTTGCGGCGCTACATCTTTCTCGTGCAATCTTCCGCACGATACGGAGAAACCTGGCGTGGGCGTGTATCTACAACGTGTTGGGCATTCCGCTCGCGATGGGGTTGCTCGTTCCGTTTGGAGTCTACATGCATCCAATGATGGCGGGTGCTGCGATGGCGTTCTCGAGTGTGAGCGTAGTGACGAGTTCGCTGTTGTTGCGGCGGTGGAGAAGACCAAGGGAGTGTATGTTTGAGGCGGAGGAAGAAGACGAGAAGACGAGCGAGTGGAGATGGGCAGATTTACTTGGAATCTTGGAAACCTGGCGGAGGAGGAGGTCTGGGTACAGTCAACTACCGATCGAGTTGAGCGAGTCTGTTTGAATTATTATTGCCTTTTCTTTCATTCTTTCATGTCTGCTATTGGAAGCGTCTTTCTGGGTGATGTCCAACGACATCGTGTGGTACCGCCATCTTCCCCTCCCGCCGTCACTCCCTCGCCATCCATGGCCGCTGCCCCGTCCGAAGAGGTGCTCGATTCCGTCGATGGCACCGAATCGCCCGCCAAAACCGCCGCATCGCTCCCCGACCATGCACCGGCCACCATCGATCCCGTTCTCTCGCTCGAACTGCGTCTGCGTTGGCTAGAAGCCCTCCTGCTCGGCGTCCGCCAAGACGCACGCGATCGCAAACCGAAACCGTCCGAGCTCAAACCCGGCGAGACTCTCGTCCAACTCGCAGCCGACGTCCAGCGTCGGCTCACCAGCGTCGTCGACTCCAACGACGGTCTCAAAAAGTTTATGCACCAATGTACGTACGTCGCGGCGCGTTGCGTCGCGTCAGACAGACCAGGAGGAAGGGAAGACTGATCGAGAACCCAGATGACCAGCACGCGCCGTGGCTCACGCCCGCGTTCGCGCTCTCGGCGGGAACGCCCGTCGAGGAGCACATGTCCCCCGACGCGCTCGAGGCGCTCCTGTCCGAGATGGAATCCGACATCCGCGCCGCGGATCGGGACGTGCGCGAGATGGCGCTGCTCGAGCACAAGGGCGTGCTCTCGGCCGGAAAACTCGCGGGTCGATCGCGCCTTTTTTTTATTTCTGACAGGTCGGGAGCTGACGTGCGTTGCGTGTAGATCACAAGGCGTTGCGGCCGCGGTTGCAGGCGCTGCTGGTGGCGCAGGAACAGGATGTGCGGCTCGCGACTGCCCTGGAGAGGCGGATCGCAATGCTCGTCAAACGTCATGCGACGCATGTGGGCTGACTCTCCTCTGGCGTGACGTTTCCCGTGTCTAATCTATTCTGTTTTCTGTTTTCCAGGTCGACACGCTGTCGGAGCTATTTGTCGCTTGGGACGACGTTCTCACCGAAACGGAGAGCAAAGTCAAAATGTTGGAACGGAACAAGGAGGAAAAAGAGCGGTTAGGATATACGTAAAGTTCTCTAACAGCTGTGCCTTCCATTTGGAAGAACCAATCAAATGTTACCCCTGAAATTGGAGGAATTGTTCACATTCAACTCTAAGACTATAAACTTGTAGGTAAAGAACATACATACATATTGCTTCTCCTGTTCGGCGCCAAAAGAATAAGTGACGGAAGATAGAATCTTGGGTTACCAGTTCCAGGAAGAATAAATATCAGGGGAATTTTAGGGTAACATACAACCAAAAGAAATGGATAAAGGAAATTAGACATATCCATTGGCTCAAGACATACCTTGCTCAAGGTAAAACAGTCAACGGAAATTACACCATGATACAATAAGGGATCGCGGAGGCGACGGAAGGAGCATAATAGCAACGGTCGGCAGCAAATAACACGTTCAACGGGCTAAGACGCAAGACTTTATTAAAAAAAAGATTAGAACGAGAGATTTGGGTTAGTCCCGTGGTACCCAGTCGCTGCTTCGAGTGACCAGTTCAATCGCATTGTCCATGGTCCAAAACAAGCGCTCGGTAGCGCTACGATTGCTCCAGCTTTTCTGGTCACGTAATATCATAGCCTGCGAGAAACTATCAATGTTGATTCCCAAAACAAGTGACTGCGGACGTACTTGCTGTGCGCCAAAGTTGCGCTGATCGTGAGCAAATAGCTCCACGTTCTCGTCCAGGGCCTCGGACAGAATCTGGAGGTCCTGCAGGATAGCTTGCATCGCACGAATGGCGGCAAGGATGAGAATTTCTTTGCGGTTACGCAAGGTAGAGCCGTCGCCGTTGGGCATGGGCAACGTCTTTGACACATTCTGAAGAACAGTGTGGAGAATCCGTTTGGTCTCATTCATGATTTTTTGCGCCTGCGGGTAGTTTTTCCGCGAGACTAAGACAAGCGCACGGGTAATCATGTCCGAAGCAAGAAGTTCCATTCGGCGCCGCACGATAACGGGGTCCGACGGTTTCGCTTGCTTTGGCAAGACAGGCGCCGCAGAGGGCAAGAGGGTAATGGTGAGCAGCACCGGATGTGCAAGTCGAGACACCTGTTTTGTTGCGGCAGGGTCATAGAAAGATCCGTCCACCTCAAAGACAGGCACTTCATCAATCATCCGATCCATCATGCCATCCACCAGATTCGGGGAGTCATCGATAGATAGTGAATCGAGGCCCATGGATTGCACAAACTGATCGGTTGCATTGAGAGTCCGGCTGTGATTTTGACCGCTTCCGGTCCGACCTCTTTCGTTATTATCGAGTTCGCACTCGATAAGCATTTCCTTGCATTCACCGTACCGCAGCTCACCAACGTCAATGTCGACGTTGTGACCATCTGTCGAGAGAATGGACGAGGGACCGCCAGAGACCTTGCGGATGCGGAAGCGTTGGGTGTCGACAATTTTCATGTGGAGCTTCATATTGAGCAAGCCAATCGACATCATGCCGCCGACGCAACCGGCAAGACACCCACGAAGGTCGTACCAGTCCTTGACGAACGTGTATGTACCACTGGTGTGGTTGGACATGAGCCAGAGCGAGGCGGGGTCATGCGAGCGGCCATAACCAAAGGAGTGAATAGGCATATTGGCCGCCTCGGCGCGCGCCAGGACCAGATCCATTTGAGCACGGCGTGTGCTGTCTGACGCGTCACTGACGAGAATCATCCCGGACACGGGATTGCGAGACTTGCGTTGCAGCACGATGTCAAGGCCTGTGTGACGTCAAAATTGCGGTCCCAGGAAGTGGAGCAAGATCACTAACCGTGATTCACGGCCGTCACGACGTCCGTCTTTTCATCTTTGGACGCTCTAATCAAGAACTCGTCCTCCACGCTCTGAGTGCCATCACGAGCGATTTCATCGATGAATCGCTGCAATCTGTTTCTACTCTGGGTCCGCCCTGGACAAAGATATGGGGTCTTCCGAACTCGACCACCTGGGCCGACTTCAAAAGTGACCAAGCTTAAGCGGTCTTTTATCCCCAGCGAAGCAAGAGTAAAATCGAGTGAAGTTTTAATTACTCGTAATTTGAGATCCGCAGTACTGCGAGGCGAACTTGGAGGAGGCAACGAAACGATGAGGATCAAGTCAAGGGGTGGGTGGGGAAGAGGGGCGAGGGAGTTGGATGGTTCTGATGACACATGTGGTGTTACAACGCCAGAAGGCAGTGTATCATAACGCAGCATCGCATCTTCCTCGCTGAGGGTCTGCAATTTGTTTTGCGTCAGTCGCTGTGGGACTGAACCATGCGAAGTGGCGGACGACATGGTGGAACGAGAAGACGCCTGCAAAAGGCTATCGACAGTGCTTGGGGTGGTGGAGGCAGTGCTACCGCTGAGCATGCGGGCGGCCTTCTCTGAGCCGCCAAACTCCTCGATGTCCAAGCCACGACCGAATGCAGGAGGGGAATGATGGATCTGCTGCTGTTGGAAAGAGGTAACGAGGGCTTGAATCTGGGTCCTCCAAGCCTCGAGGGAAGAGCGATCTTTGAAGACAAGAATAAAGGAATCCAAGCGCTCATCTTCCATCTCGATTGTGAGGCTCAAATCACCAGATGAGCCGGTAGTGACACGTTTGATGTGGCGGACATAGATACGACCTTTTAGGCGAAGGACGCCTCTTGACTGGTTGCTCGAACCGGAAGTAGCGGTGGAGGAGTCGTTGAACGCAGGGGAAGGCAGGAAGCGACCAAGGGAGCGCTTCTTCTCTTCTACAACACAGATGATGGCTTCCTTGAATAAATAGACGAAAAATTCGCGGACGAGCGCATCGCGGCGGACGGAGAGTAAATCATACATCTGCAAGGGGCCAAGACCGGATAGTGCATGACCTTTCCAATCAATAATACGGTTTCTGAGATCATCAACGATGGCGCTAAAGGGGGAGTCTTCTTCTTGGGATTGGGGTGGGACATAGCGTGAGGACTCGGTATCGTTAGGATTATAGGGAGGAGCCCAAGCGTCGGAAGAGGCGTAATGTGGGGGGTGTCGGTCTGGGCTGTGTGGGGATACTTGGGGTGGAGCGGTATCTTGCAAAGTATGTACGGAGGTATTTCTGAGGACTTGATCTGACATGAGCGTACTGGGTATATGTGGAGTATTGCGCCTTGGAGCGAGCTCGATGATGACAATGCAGGTGAGAGGTTGGGCGGCATCGCCGGACCTGACGATGGAGGAGAATTCGGGTCTGACCTGGATGGAAGGAGCGACAATATAGTGGGAATCGCTGGGAGTAGATTTTACAGAAAGGGCATGATCAATAGGGTCATCGTCCATGGGGTTGAGAGAGGTGGTGCTTGAGGCAGGAACGCGGCGGTTTCGTGAGGTTGGCGTATCGCGACCGGGGTAAACGGCGGGGGAGAGGGGGTCGCCCATACCGGTGAGGGCGGCCAATTCTGTGGGTAAAAATGAGAGAGAGAATGGTATGGGGGCGGGGAAAAGGACGGACTGTTAGTTTTGCTGTTGTCACCATCGGCGAGCTTCATAGGGCGACGGCAAACGCCGCACACGCCGAGATTGGACTTGCGAGGAACAGCAGATTTGGACTGGCCAGGAGGGGGGCCGTAAACAGCAGTGAAACAGGCCTATGGGGAGAATATGAATGAGGGTGGGATAAGATAAAGTGGATGGATGGTACTTCGTGAAGCGAATGACCGCACTCCGGGACGACATGGGGTTTTTCGCCGGGCAACCTAAAGCTGAAGCTAAGTGGTTCCAGACAGACGGGGCACTCTTGGTCGTCGTCAATCGTATCGTTGTTTGAGAGGGCAGAGCGCGTTGAGGGGGGCATAGCAGCGTACGGATGATGAAGGTTGAGGCTATCTGCAGTGTTTCCAAAAGAGTCGGTTGAATGAAGGGAAATTGCCGAGGGAGAGATTGGAGGCTGTTTCCGCTGAAAAACGGACTGGAAACCCTTGATCGCGGAATTCTTGAACGAAGGGTGTTGTTTAGTATCGAAGTCGGTCTTGGATATCCAAGGCGGGGGAGATCGTGAGGGGGAGGACATCATGGAACGGGTTGAAACGCAGAAGAAGAAAAAAAAAAAGTGAGTAGCGAAATTCCCCGGTGTAAAGATCACATGACTATGAACGACGACAACGACGACAAGCTTTCCTCAGCCTACCGCGAATTCCCTTCGCCCATACAGACGGCCTCGCCCGGGTTCGACTTTCATGGCAAGTCCCCCTCTGTCGTCCTTGCGCCGCTGAACACCTCCCAGTGTACTACATGTATGCCTCCCCCGAGCAGCTCGCGTACGCCAGACAACTCCACGCACGCATCAAGCAAGAGTTTCCAGAGGTGCGCTCCCCATTCACATCTTCCATCGCGCGCTCACACGTGTCACAGCTGCCTGTCTATCGCTTCTGGGACAGGCCAGTCGGTAATGCCCCGTCTCGTCTGTCTTGCCACAGCCCGCATATGATGCGCACATCAGGTCCCCATCCGACCAGCATGTTTCAGATCAACACGTTCACTCCCCATCAGACGGGAGCCCTCTTTGCCTGGCTCGTCGTCCACCGTGGCCCTTGCGAGTGAGTCGATCCATCATCCATGGCCGCACCGCAAGATAAGATAACCGCTCATGTCCCCTCCAGCGTCCTCATTCACCCCAACACCGGCGATTCGTACAGGGACCACACGGAGCTCGCTTCGTGGATGGGAAAGCCCTGGCCGTTGAACCTGGATATCTTGAAACGAGCCCTGGCGTAGACACCCGCATGTTTTATTTGTCGTTATTTGTAGATACTATAGTTCCGATGTGCGCTCCCCCTTCGCACCCTCCTTATCCATGACGATCGCTAGCATCCTCGACAACGCGCTCGACGCAGTCGGCAACACACCGCTTGTCCGACTAGACAGGATCGCTGCGGAAGAGGGCCTCAAATGCAACCTCTGTACGTCCTCCCTTTCCTTCTCTCTTCCCTTCTGAACTTATCTCCTTCCGAGTGGCCAAGCTCGAATTCCTTTCCGTCGGGGGCTCCGTCAAGGACAGAATCGCAAAGGCCATGGTCCTTGCCGCGGAACAAGACGGCACCCTTATTCCCGGTCAGTCCGTCGTCATCGAGCCCACCTCCGGCAACACAGGTCCGCTCTTTCTCGCTTCTACCCGCACTCCCTTTAATGACCGCCGAGCAGGCATCGGTCTTGCCATGGCGTGTGCCATCAAGGTATGTGCTCCCGACACTCCCCATCGAACCGTCGCTGAATACGATAGATAAAAGGGATACTCCGTCATCATCACCATGCCTAATAAGATGTCCCGTGAGAAAGAGGCCATCCTTCGTGCACTCGGCGCTCAAGTCGTCCGCACCCCCGACGAGGAGCCTTGGGATTCCCCCAATAGCCATATAGGTAACTCCATCCCCTCTCCTGCTCCTCTCGTGGCTGAATTCCCCGACGACCCCAGGTGTGGCCCAGAGGCTCCAACGTGAAATTCCTCATGCCATCATTCTTGATCAGTACCGCAACGTGCGTATCCTCCTTACTGCCCATCATCGTGTCTCACGACTGCCAGCCGAACAACCCATTGGCCCATGAACATACCACCGGGCCAGAAATAATTCATGCAGTCACGTCCACTCCCTCCTCTTCCTCAAGACCATCATCCATGAAAGTCGATGCGTTCGTCGCCGGTGCGGGTACAGGGGGTACCATCACCGGAATTTCTCGCGCTTTAAAGAAATCCCACAATCCGCACTGCATCGTTGTCGGCGTTGATCCTGTCCGTATCCTTTCTTCGTTCTACATGCCAGTCATTGACAAACTCGTCCAGGTTGGTAGCGTCCTCGCATTTCCTGACATTCTCAACGATCATGCACGTGGCGAATCGTATATCATCGAAGGCATCGGCTACGACTTTATCCCACAGGTTCTTTCCAGGGGCCCCGACAATATTGATACGTGGCTCAAGACAACAGATGACGAGGCGGTTGAAGCCGTTCAACGCCTTATGAGGAAAGAGGGTCTTCTCGTCGGCGGTAGTAGCGGAAGTGCGCTCAGCGGTGCGCTGACCTGGTTAAAGTCTGAGCAAGGTCGGAAGCTTGCCGAAACCGAAGGTATGAATGTTGTTGTCCTGTTGCCTGACGGGTGAGCATGCCGCCGATTATCCGCAGCCATGCTCTAACCTCGATCCACTTAGCATTCGGAATTACATGAGCAAGGAATGGTTCCTCAGTTCGGCTCTAAACTCTGAAGCGTCTTCCAAGGGGAAGCTTTAGTGGTTGGCTTTCAACTTGGGTATTTGTAGCTTTGTCAGGCTCTAGTGTTAGCCTCACTTGGACTGTAATTCAACGGCATTTTTGAAACCACCCAGCAGAGCTGACAATTGGATCTTCTCACTTGCACCCGTCGATAGTCTGTGTCTACAAGGGAAAGATCGTCCGGGAGTTCGGAAATGTTGGTGTGTCACTCACTCTATGGTTGCTAGAAAGTCCAAGAGGTACACTCGGGCGTGTGGCTTGAAGTCGATTGTCTCTACGTATTCGTACGCGCCGGAAAGCAAGTCTTGCAGCGCAAGTCCTCGCTCGGTCTTCAGAGCCGTCATCACTATGGAAATGGAGACGAGTGCCAGTTAGATTGATACAAGTGCACGTACTTTGAATCGACGTCGTAAACTCATCCGAGAGCATGGAGTTGACGATCGTCTCGACGTCCGAGGGGTGTGGACTTCCAGTACAATCATAGACTTCTGTCTCCCCAACAATGTCATACGCTGCATGGCAGGCTTGAAGAACATTGAGAGCTCTCCGCATATCACCTTTTGAAAGCTTAAGAAGCGCTTGCTTCCCGTCCGACGTCAACTTCACCCTGGCATGCATTCAGATACACCGGGCGAGATCTCGTGTTCTAAAGACGCACCCTTCTGCTTGTACGACAGTATCCACTCTTTTCTCGACCTCTACCATCGGCAGAGGAGAGAACCGAAACCTCGTACACCGACTTTGGATCGCAGGGGCGATCTTGTTCACATAGTTACAGATGATGCAAAACCGCACGTTCTTGGTGTACTGTTCGATCACGCGTCGCAGCGCCGCTTGGGCCGCCTGTGTCATCATGTCCGCTTCGTCGAGGACGATGAGCTTGTAGCCCTTGGAGAAGAGCGTGCGCGTTTCGGCGAACTGCTTGATCTGTTCGCGTACGACCTCGATCCCGCGGTCGTCAGAGGCGTTGAGCTAGCGCGCGCTCAGAGCGGGGACGCAGTCGGCACACGATGCACTCACCTCGAGGATTTGTTTTCTGTACTCGGCGCCGTATATCCGTCTCGCCACGGCCAGTATCGTCGACGTCTTTCCGGTGCCTGGTGGGCCGTAAAAGAGCAAGTGTGGTAGTCGGTTCTTGTCGATGAACCTCTCGACTGCGGTGTGAGGTGAGCGCGTCGTCGAGACAAAAAAGAAGAGAGGCACTTGTCGTGGTGATGTCCTTGTGAGAAACGACGTCGTCGAGCGTGGTCGGTCTGTATTTTTCTACCCTGCCCATGCGAGTGAGTAAGGAAACGCGCTCGAGAGGCGCGCCGGGCCATACCAGGGTAGCGTATCGCCGTCACAAGGCGCGACGATGTCGACGACCTTTGCCTTCCCCTTCAATTCGGAAGGGAAGATGGCATCGACGTCCATGGCATCGTCGCTGTCCATGGCCCCCACGCGCACGACTCGGACGTGCGGGGGTCTTTCATGGAATTGATTACATCATCGGGATGTATTAGTCATCACGCACGGACCATCAACATAAAAATTAAGGTTTCCTACCAACGATCGACCGAACGTACTTGCTTTTGTCGACGACTCCACCGTTCGTTTCGCTGGACAGACGAGAGCGATGCAGATTTTCGTCAAGACGTACGTCTATGCCCCTTCCGATCCCCTCCGCTGACCCTCCCCCCGATAGCCTCACGGGCAAGACCATTACCCTCGAGGTCGAGTCCTCGGACACCATCGACAATGTCAAGACCAAGATTCAGGACAAGGAAGGGTATGTCCCGCGTCTGAGCCTCTCGATCGTCGCGCTCACGCTTTCTAGGATTCCCCCCGACCAGCAACGTCTGATCTTTGCCGGCAAGCAGCTCGAAGACGGTCGCACCCTCAGCGACTACAACATCCAAAAGGAGTCTACTCTCCACCTGGTCCTCCGTCTTCGCGGTGGCGCCAAGAAGCGCAAGAAGAAGACGTACAACGTCCGTCTTTTCTCCCTCGTCCTCCCTCGTCTAATTCTGAAGCGTCCATGGTTGTTGTAGACCCCCAAGAAGATCAAGCATAAGCGTAAAAAGGTCAAGATGTCTATCCTCAAGTATTACAAGGTTGACTCGGACGGCAAGATCAAGCGTCTCCGTCGCGAGTGCCCCACTGCCGAGTGCGGTGCGGGTGTCTTTGTATGTCCTTGCTCATATCTTGCTTCACGTCTACTCACCTTTTCCCTCCAGATGGCCTTCCACAATGATCGCCAATACTGTGGCAAGTGTGGCCTGACCTACACCTTTGCTCCCGGCACCAAGCCGCCCGTCGTGTAAATGACAGTATGTTCATGTAGTATTGTATGTCAACCGAATCAGATATATGTACGCATTCGTCCGAGTTGTGATCCATGTGGTCTATGTCTATGTGGTCTACGTCTATTTCTAAGCATAAGGTTTTCAATGGGTATACTTTGAAAGAGTGGCTTGAACGGCAGCCCATGCCTCTTCATGTTCATTCACAAACCCGGGCTTCACATCCATCAAGGACGGAAACAACCTGGCCAGTAATGTGCAGAGCGATGAAATATCAGGTCGCGAACCAGAACTGATTGTCAGAGAAGTGAGGGGGTGACCGACATGACCCAGATCTACAGGCACAAGTACCGCATCCGCATCCAGAGTGATGACGAGACTCTTGAGGTGTCCACACCCCCGGGCCAACGTAGACAGGCTCACCAGCGAGCATCCAGATTTCCACGTCGCTTTGACACACCCCAGCGCGGTACGAGCCCCCAATTCGAGTCGATCGAGGCGTGGCCACCACCTCGCTATCTCCTCGATCGATGCATCCGACAGATCGGGCGGCAATACAACGTCGAGTACGAAGCGTCTGAGCGGCAGCGTGGACAGTGGTCGCAAGTGTTCCAGACAAAACGCGTCCGGCGGGGCGTAGTCGGCATCGTCCATAGGGACCTGTTCGAGCGTGAATGCATGCAGGGATAGGGTGGCCATCGCCCGGAACAAGCCTCCGAACGCCGACGGCGGAGCAGAACCGGCAGCGTCCACGTGGAGCGAACGGAGTTTGTCCCGGGGAAACCATTGGACCATCGACGCGACCAGCGCTGGCTGAGCACGGATCTTCAGGCGTTCCAGCGCAGTAAAGAAGGCACCGTCACGGGCGCGCGCGGCTGCAGCGGACACGTGCTCGGGCGATAGGCGGTCCGCATGCACGTCCAGGTTCGCCAAGAGAGGCAGGGCAGACACGGCCATCAAGGACGGCTCCGTCAAGCACGAAAGGTGCAGCGACAACGAGCGCAGGGATGTGAGCTTGCCGAGAGGCGCGTGCAGGCATTCGGCCGAATGGCCTCTGACAGATAGTCGCTCTAGTGAACCACATCCTTGCAAGAGCCCCATGATGCCGCACACAGTCGTTGCCGTCGAGTGGGATTTGGCGTAACCGAATTGCAGTACGAGAGTCCGAAGCTGAGCAGCGAGGCTCGTGTGCAAGGCGGATTCTCCAATAGCTCTGCTTTCGATCCGGGCGGATTCGAGGTTGCCCAACTGGCGGGCGAGGTGCTTAGGAATGCTTTCCAGGTCTACAAGAATGCGATGGGAATGATTGATGTGCTTGACACGCTTGGCATACGAACAGAAGACTGTCGATGACAGGTCTTGGGGTATTGTTCCAAGTCGCTACATATGTCAGGTCAGTGACAATCAAGTTGGTAGAGTCAAAAGAGACACACAATGTTGCCATTCTCTATCGAAAAACCCGGCAGAAGAGAGAACAGCGGAACCGCGGATGAAATCCGTCTCCATATACAGTCGAGGGCTGGATCCTTCCATGCTTGACAACACCTCGCGGCAGCACACAAGGATGCTTTGTCGTCATTCAGTGTGGCCTCGAAAATGAGTCGGATGATCTCATCGACGAGGAGGATTGAATGCATCGTTTTTTTTTTTTCGCCTTCTTGATGCTGAGTGATTCCTAGACACCTTGTGGTTCAGAATTCGCCCAGCCATGGCGTCACCTACCGGTCGAAAACGGTATGAAAAGGACAGAAGGGTTGAAGCCGATCAGTTTAGCAACTGGGTAGACACTTTCTCTAATCCCACGACCACTTCAGCTCTGAGCATATGGCGTTGTGTGTTACGGAGAAGAAGATCTGTTTGTCGTACGTACCTACTATGTACTGACATCACAAACTTTGTCAAATCTTGGGATTTGAATACATGCAGATGTGGTTGTATTCGAATATCACGCGAGTACGGACCCAAATTAGTGTGGGCGTCACGCAGAGGAGATGGGGATGAAGCTTAGAGTCCCCTATTATTTTATTTCATATTGTAAGCTAAGTATATGTATTTACAATATTATTTATTTTTCAAGTGCATGGGCCAAGTATAGCTTGCCATGTTTGGCACTACTTCGCCTCAACAGAATACACACCACCTTGATCAATGCTTGACCACCATAGAATCAATGGTTTTCATTTGATAGCTGCATTATCTGTTCCAACTGTCCCCTTAGAATGCATCATATAAGCACAATACATATTACTTTATATATGGACTGTATGCATTAGGAAATGAGTCTATCCAATGGTATCATACAACAAGCAATCTATAAAGCAGCTGACAATGACAGGTAATAGCATGAGAATCAAGACAAATCAGTTTAAGATCCCAAAGAGGCCATCAGGAAAAAGGCAAAAATATTTTTTGCACTTATTCACACTAAACTGAGCTTAGTGGGCTTATGCCACAGCTAAGCAAGCTACCATTAGTCACCATAAGCTTGCTACAGTAAGTTCAATTTAGTGTGAAATAAGTCCAAAAAAGACTTCTGCCTTTTTTTGATGGGGTAGTCAGGTGGCTATGGGGCCACAAGGCTTTGCTTCCAACACTGGCATCTGCTTCTTGATCTGTTCTTTCTGTACTATATTTCAAGTACTTCTTTGTCAAGTGGGTCCTGGCTCAGCTTTGTTCTTCCTTGTCCTCCAAGTCAATTTTGCATTTTGCACTCCTTCCTCTTAGTGTTACGATCATCTACCTATGCATCTCTTTTCCTTCACTTCCCTTTTGATAGAGTGCACATGCACACCTTTTGTCATCCTTTCTTACTAAATGGTGACGCGTCTCTTTCTTACCTCATCATGATTACTCTTTGATGATGCGTCCTCATTCTTCATTGTTTTATGACATTCTATGCTTACGTGTCGCCTGGTATATAGTCTAGTAGTTGACCTACTTGTTCTGTATTCTCAATCTGCGCAATCTAGCATATCCTCTTGAGTCATCCTCAGTCTCTTCGTCTCCTCAGTTCCTTAGTCCACCTTCTTGGCATATAGCCTTCGTCCTTCGTCGCCTTTGAGCTGAGTAGTACCTCTTCATGAGCGTCCTGCTCGTTGGCATCCCTTCAACTAGGTCTTGATCTATCTACGGTATGCTCTGTGTAACAAAAGATCGAGAATCTCCTCTGTCCCTCCTATTACAGAGTAGGACCCACCCCAGTACATCATTCATTGCTACAATGCCCCAGCAGATGACTCTGTTGAACGAGTACATGAATATATGTAGTGTGGTTAGTAGTTCACATGTACTCCGGTACTCTGGACTCCGGTCCTCCAGTACTTAAGTCCGGTCTGATCCAGACTTTGCTAATAGAGACGAGACTTTAACTCATACCACCAAGAGTGACACTTAGTCCATAACAACTCAGGTTAGTCTGGAGCCTTTCTACATTACTAAAATGCGTGCACTCACCACAGGTTATGAGCCCCGAGTGGGTTAAAGTGCGCAGTTCATTCCACCCTACCTGCTCTGGACAACTACCTGACTCTGCGTGATGCAGACTTGTTTCCGCTCCCAGAGATTTGGACTCAAGTGGTCTCATACGACCATTCTCACTTGACTCTGTGCAATGTGGATTAATTTCCACTCCCGGAGATCAGTCTGAGCTGTCCTGTGTGGCTTGCTCTGCCGGACACAAGTGATGTGGATTGATTTCTGCCCCTTGTAAACGCTCGCAGTGCTGAGGGCAGGGGGAGACTATGTCCCTCCAGGTCCAGAGGCTCTGGACGTCCAGCGATGCGGCGTTAAGCCACTCCTATCCGCTCTTCCGGAAAGTTCACATGCTGATGCCTATCCCTCAGATCTGCTCCCACACTATGACTTCCATTCACATGGACATGCCAAAGCTTACTGGCTTAAACCACAAGCTCCAGGATACTGCTGTCACATGGCAGGAGGGGGAACTTCAGTTCTCCCGACATTCTCCCATCCCTGATCCACAGACGTCCGCCCTCTCTTCTGGCGCCACCTATTTTGGTCCACCCACCTTCCCTGTTTCGCAAAGGGCAAACTCTCTCATCCGCCGACTGGGGGTCTCTACGACTTCTAACACAGTCCACAACCTTGAACCAGTTGCAACGTGGCACTCTAGACAAGAGCCCTCGCTCTCCAACCTCCGGTCTACCCCGCTTCCAAAGCAGACTCCAGACCTACAACTCTACGCCTCCACCAGCATCATGGAGGTTGATGAGGACTTGGTCAACTTGGGCAATAATGCTGTCGATGAGTACATGGAGGATCTCCACCTCCGCTCCGCCACGTGCATACCATCCACTGCTCGCTCTACATCGGGTTCTGATGCATGGATCACTCCGCCTCAGGTAAAACATCTAAGCTATGTTTATGTAGTAGATAGTTCCAATACATCTGCTACTCCTGACTTCGCCTTGTGCGATTCATGTAAGAGTCCGACTGGTAACGGAAAGGAAAAAGCACACGACCATGGAATACCTCCGGACATGTGGTTACTCGACTCCAGAGCGTCCACGCATTTTTCGCCAGACAAATTGGATTTCATCGAATACCAGCAACTCACTGTACCACAGTACGCCTCAACAGCCAACAGCAAATCAGCCATTCTGGGCCGAGGAACAGTCCTAATCAAGTATAAGGACCATTATGCCCGCCTTTCTCTGGTTCTCCACATGCCTACATGCGGAGTCCGGCTCATATCGATGGGTACTTTGCTACAATCCTCATGCCTCACACTCCGCGCCCGGCCTGGATGGATTACCATCTGGGATCAATGCTTCCAAGGCCCGTTCCTGGAATTCCACAGCCACGGTCATGGCACTATGTTTTGGCTCCGCGCTAAACCCATTCACCCTGATGATGTGCCTTCCGGCATGACATCACTTACCTCCCGGATTGATTATGAATTGATCCATCGACGTCTTGGACATTCCGCCCCTGATGTCATCAGGCACGCTAAGAAGCACCCGAAGGATTTTCCTGACGTGAAAGTCCCTACCAAATCTGGTATCTGTCACGGATGTCAGCTCAGCAAACAGCCAAATTGTCATTTCCCTCATAGCGAGACACGGGCGACCGCTCCCTTTGAGGTTGTCCATTCGGACTTAAAATCCTTTGAGGTACCATCATACTCCAAATACAAGTATGCTGTTGTCTTTTATGATGACTATACCTTCTTTTCATGGGTCACTTTGATCTGGTCTAAGGACCAAACACTCCACACGACTAAGCAATGGTTCGCTCTTGTCCAGACCCAGCACAACGCCATGGTAAAACACTGGCGCTCTGATGCTGGCGGAGAATATACCTCCGGCACATTCCGTGAGTTCCTCTGTGACAACGGAGTAAATATCCAACAGTCCGCCCCCTACACTCACCAGCAAAATGGGCATGCGGAACACCTAATCCGTACCCTAATGGACAAGGCACAGGCTATGCGGTTACACGCTTGCCTACCTCCCTCTTATTGGGAATGGGCTCTGCTCCATGCAACCCACATTTATAATAGGACTCCCCAAGTCCGCCTCCGATGGGAAACCCCCTATACATTACTTAAGGGGGAGAAACCTTCGATTTCTCATCTCCGCGTCTTCGGATGCGGTGCGTACGTACACATACCGGTGGAACGCTGTAATGGCAAACTGCAACCGAAATCGCAGTTAATGATCTACCTAGGGGTTGCACCCAGTAGTGAAATAAATATTATGTTTATGCGGCCTGACAACTCCATCATGACTGCCACACATGTGATCTTCGACGAGGACTTGTTTCCTCGATGCCCTTATTCCACCCCCCACCGTCCGCACAATGGTCCCCATATACCATCTCACAAACACGATGAGGAGGCTTCATCCTCTGACTCTTCTTCTTCTGATTCTGACGAGTCTGATGTGGTTAATTCCGCTCCTCAACGGATTTCCCCTCCTTCGTCATCTGACGAATCCGACGAGTCTGATGTGGTTCAATCTGCTCCTCAACAGACACCCTCTTCTTCTTCCGACGAGTCTGATGCGGTTAATTCTGCTCCTCGACGGATTTCCCCTCCTTCGTCACCCGATGAATCCGACGAGTCTGATGCAGTTCAATCCGCTCCTCAACAGAACTCTTCTTCATCTTCCGATGAGTCAGATGCGGCCTCGTCCACTCCTCAAGGAAGTTTGTCCTCACGACCTGAATCGTCCGACTCGTCATCCGATGAGTCCATACCTTCGCGCATACTGTCCCCGGTACAAGCCCATATGCCTTCACCAGCTCCAGCACCTACTCCTGTGACTCCACCCTCCCATCGCCCACCTCCAATTGGACCCCCGCCTGTTAGGCGGTCCGAACGGGTCCGCTGGGCACCTTTACGCCCTGGCAACATCTACAGAGAGCGGTGCAATCCGCTTGAGCAACTATGCGATGTGGAAGACTGCTCACGCTGGCGGGATCTCACAAAACCAACTCCGGGACCCTCGTGCACTACGGATACCGCAATGGATTCACCAACTATCCCTGGTGGACTCCCCCCATCCCCCTCTCCTTCGGAAGAGGACGTAGACTGTCTCACACGGGATGGGGGAGATGCTTTGGTTTCATACCTTTGCAGTCATGCTATTCTGCATGACTCCGCTTTCGGCGCAGCTCCGAACTTGCAAGAATGGACATTCTGTGACATCCAGAAGCTCCCTGAGCAGGAGCGGAAGGAATGGCTTCGTGCCTGTGAAGACCAATTACAAATGCTCAAAGACCAAGATGTCTATAAAATATGTCCACGCCCACAACACTGTAAGGTGATTAAAAACTGCTGGGTCTTCGATGTTAAATTGGATGGTCATAAAAGAGCCCACCTAGTCGCCAAAGGCTTCTCACAGGTGGAAGGCTTAGACTTTGACCGAGTCTTCTCCCCAGTTGTACGATTTGAGACAGTCCGCTGCATGTTTGCATTAGCCACACTGGAAAACTGGTATATCTCCGGTCTCGACATCTGCTCCCTGTACCTATACGGTAAACTGGATGAGGAAATTTATATGGAGTTTCCTGAAGGGTTCATGCCACCTGAACACAAAGGCAAAGTCCTCCGCCTACTGCGCGCACTTTACAGACTCAAGCAAGCCAGCCTAGCCTGGTGGAAAGTGCTTGACAAGTCCATGGCAGACCTCGGCTTCCAACGTCTAAAGACGGATGCCGGACTTTTTATATATCGCAGAGGAAACAACTTAGTACTCGCAATTGTCTATGTAGACGACGCCCTTTTCTGCAGACCAAACAAAAACCTAGTAGACAAGGTTAAGTCCACTTTTATGAAGAAATGGGATTGTCGCGATCTCAGAGAAGTCTGCAAATTTCTTTGTATGAACATCCGTCGAGAAGGTTGGACCATCAAAATCGACCAAAAGGACTACCTCAACAAGGTGCTAAAGCGATGTGGCATGTCCAACACCAAATCCGCACCTACCCCACTTCCACAGGGCTATTACCCAGTGAAGAGCGAAACCCCAGTCCAACATGAATTACAGACACGTTTTCAGACCGTGATCAGATCACTGCTGTATCTTATGATCGGCACCCGTCCGGACATCGCTTACGCCATTACCCAACTGGCCCACATGTCCACCAATCTGTTCCCAGAGCACCTTGACAGGGCTCTGTACATCTGCCGCTATCTTGTCGGCACCCGCAATTATGCACTGGTTTACTCTGGAGCTAGCGAAAAAGGCATTCTCGCCAATACGGACTCCGATTGGGCGCAGGACGTTAACACCACGCATTCCCAAACCGGCTTTTACCTCAAAATGGCCAATGGTGTGTTCTTGTGGAACTCACACCTACAAAAGACCACAGCTGTCTCCTCCACTGAAGCGGAGTACATGGCACTTGTTACGATCATCTATTCACACATTCTTTTTCCTCCGCTTCTCTTTCACTAGAGTGCTTATGCACACCTTTAGTCATCCTTTGTTACTAAACGCTGACGCATCTCCGTTTTACCTCATTCTTATTACTCATTGATGACGCGTCCTTTTTCTCTGATATTCCATGACCTTCTACGCTTATGCGTCGCCAGGTATATAGTCTGGTAGTAGACCTACTGTTCTGTATTCTCGATCTGCGCAATCTAGCATATCTTCTTGAGTCACCCTCAGTCCCCTCAGTCCTTAGTCTCTTAGTCCGTCTTCAAGACGTATAGTTATTGTCCTTCGTGGCCTTCGAACTGAGTTGTACCTCTTTGTGAGCGTCCTGTTCATTGGCAT